>JANQAP020364866.1:0-33348 GCA_026874005.2 Erythroxylum coriaceum | reverse complement strand
GCCTCTCCAGGCTCTTAGCCTTTTCTTTCTCTTACTAGAAAGATATCGTGAGCTATTGTTACAGTAGTTTAGCTCTATAGTATCGCACTACAAAATTTTTAAGTATATACTTGAACGCTCAAAAGTTGTAGAATCAAAGGTCTCTCTAAAATTTTATTTAGTCTTCGACTACGACTAGTATTTATAGTTTAAGTCTCCAACTGCTTTTTTGAATCTTGATAACTGCTTCTTGATTCTTGATAACTGCTTCTTGATTCTTGACAACCACTATTTAGTTGAGTTCTGTAACTAACTCCAACTAACTAACTGCTTGACGTACTCGCGTACCTTCTGCTTTGTATCGTCTGTGTTTTCTTCTGTGTTTTGATTCTTCTGTGTTTTCTTTCTTCTGTGTTTCGACTTCTTCTGTCTTCTACTTCTTCTGTGTTTTCTTTCTTCTATGTTTCGACTTCTTCTGTCTTCTACTTCTTCTGTGTTTTGTTTCTTCTGTGTTTTGTTTCTTCTGTGTTTCGACTTCTTCTATCTTCTACTTCTTCTGTATTTTCTTTCTTCTGTGTTTCGACTTCTTCTGTCTTCTACTTCTTCTGTGTTTTCTTTCTTTTGTGTTTCGACTTCTACTGTCTTCTACTTCTTCTGTGTTTTCTTTCTTCTTTGTTTCAACTTCTTCTGTCTTCTACTTCTTTTGTGTTTTCTTTCTTCTGTGTTTTGACTTCTTCTGTCTTCTACTTCTTTTGTGTTTTCTTTTGGACACTTAACACACTCATCAAATTAGTTCATTTATTTTTAACATTATTATTATTTGATTGTCATCAAAACTAATTATCGTAAAGTCCTGCTGACTTAACAATATCAAGCAAAAATACATCAAATATGAGGTATAATTAAAGAGAGCAAAGATATTTTAATCAAGTTAGACTTAATCGTAAAGTTTGAGAAACTTTATGATTAAATATGAGATATTTAATAAATAAGGATCAATATGAGATATTGTATCTTATTTAGGCATAATTGATATTTAATTAGAATTATTTGTAATTCTAATTAAAGTTTAATTGAAATTAGAATTTAATTACTATAATGTTCAAGACTTATTATAAATATGCTTAAGCTCCAATGGGGCTAGCAATTCTTACTTAACCGTCTTTATAAAAATTACAGAGTTCTCTCAACCTGTTCTATGGATACCGTTAGAGGCCATACACTTATATGGCTACGGTGGTTGAGGTGGATCGATTTTGAAAATGGTTTGATGGATAAAACAAGAATATGATCAAACTTCAAAATAAGGTACAGATTAAGATTCATGCTTTATTATGATTTAAATGTTAATCATTTTATTCACTACAGTCGATATCAGATCTGGTCCTAATTTCCTAACAAAACAAAGCAGGAAAGAAATGTTTAGGGAGTTAAGCTTAAATCACACAAGGTTGCTCCATGTTATTCTTTTAGAGAGGGCTTTAAATAATTTCATGTATATTTGTTTGTGAAACATCTTAATCTATTTCTTATCTATAAAATCTTGTCTACCTGAGTTAGTCTTGGTTTGTAATTTGTGATATAAATTATAATTAAATTAAAAAAAATTTATTCATAATGCCAAATCTCCCTCCTTTATGATTTCTTTGACTTTAGTAAACTATGGAATGAGAAGTTTGAGATTTTTCAATCCCTGAATCTTATATAGAGGACTAAGCTTATTTCAATTGTCAAATCAAAACCATCTTCTCCTTCCAATTCCTATTTTAACTTTGATTTCCTAGATCATGGTTTTTCTCATCCTTAACATTTAATTTAGGGACCAATAAGATGCATTCTTGTTAATGCTCTAAATGCTTTGCTCCTTAATTATGTTAAAAATGCATCCACTTTACTGATATGTATTTAAATTTTGATTCATTTGATATACTACACTTAGTGATTAATGCCTTAGAAATGCTTAGGATACTCACTATAGCTCATATTTGATCTTAGGTACATTTCAAAAGTGAAGGAACTAAAGCGACCTAAAAGCATGTCCATTGAAGTCATCTTCTTAAAGATTCACATCTGCTTGTCTTCATGGAACAACAAAAAAGAAGATTAAAGGAAGAGAAGGCAAGATAAAGCATAAAAAGAATGGGAAGATGAGGAAACCTAACATGAGTGCATGATGTCTCACTTGAGTGAGACACCACACACACACCAGTTGTCCATTTTGCTATATCAAAATCCCAGCTTTCCCATGCAAGATATCTTATGGAAAAAATGTGACAAAGTTTGAAGAATAAGATAAAAGGTAGACAGCAACAAAAGATGGCACTCTTCGGTTTTGAAATGCCACCGGTTTAATAATATTCTGATTGGAAAAACCTTGCCTCCTGATACCTCTAGAAGAGGGCTACAAAATAAGGGAAAGAAGTATGGAAGTGTCGGTAAAGGGGGTTGGGAGGAGGAGAACCGAAGTTACCATCTTTGTCGGAGAGTGAAGAAAATGTGAGGGAGGCTATTTCATTTGAGTTTTAACATAGCTAGGAGGAATGAAAAAGAGGAGAAACAAAGAGTGGTGTGAGATAAGTGAGCAAACGAGAGTTGTAAAAGAAGAGAGCTGCATGAGAAGAGAAGCAAAGAGACTTGCGTGAAATAGGAAACAGAGAAGAGAAGAGTAAAGGCATGAACAGTAGCTTGGGCTAACCAAGTTAATTCATCCCATCAAGATACAGTAAAGAGTGGTAGAAACAAAGAAGAGAGTGACGATATAAATAAAAGAGAACAGAGAGAGCTTAGAGAAGTTAGGTAAATAGTATAAATGACCACCATCTTTATTTATCCCATTAATGAATAATAACAATGGGAGAAGAGAGCATTAACATGGAATAAAGTGGATGGCTAGGTTTTCTTTGTTTTTCTACCACTGAAGATGGAAAAAATGGCTCACACTTGGAGCATAAAAATGGAGATGGAAGGCTAACTAGTCGATGCTGGTTCAACGAGAATATCGACGCCAAGTTATGATTAAGCTATTTTTATCACTTTAAGGTTGTAATTTGTTTTTGGATTATTATGTTGTTGGTGTTGATTTGATTAGGTTTTGGGATGAATGATCTTAATACATCATTTTGATTGTTTTATTTTAAACCTATTGCTAAAACATTGAATGTAATCTGTAATCGTTACTTTTGATGTTTGTGAGTTGCATCTAATGCTCGTTAATTGTTAGGAACAACATAACTTAGGTTAGATAACCCAAACGTGTGAGGTTACTGACTATATTGATCATTTTTCAATTCGTAATGTAACTGCCAAATTGAATATAGAGATCGTATCCTAGGTTATTCGGTAGTAAGTTTAATTAATGATCACATCTTGATTAAACACAACCAAAGGGAAAATTGAGATTAGTAGAGCGTTCTATCAGTCTCAGATCAATAGTCCGAAGAGAGTTGTAAAGACGTAGGATGATGGAATATTCTTGATCGTGTTTAGGCCGAGATTGACCCTAAAATCGGACCTTACTTATATTCAACACTTTTCTCATTTTCGATTGCTTGTTTTAATTTTTTTTGATAGTTTACTTTTACTTTAATTTCTAACTTGCTTAAAAATCAAAAAATCCCCTTTATATTTTCCTTGCATCAATTAATTTCTTTATGAAAATTAATCAAACATTCCCTGTGGATTCGATCCTGACTTACCATAACTACAAATTTTAGTGTGCAGAGTTAGGTAAATTTTGTAGTGCACTCGACACATGTCAAATTTTGATGCCGTTGTCGGGGAGTGTGGTAGTTTTATTTTTGTATTTTATTTTAATTGATGTTTTGTGAATATATTTGTTTCTTTTTGATTATTTTTTAACTTTTAAAAGTTTATAAGTGTTGGTGTATGGTAGTGACCAGATTTCCTCGTTGAGAAATTGAGCAACTTGATCCAGAGATCGAGAGAACACTACGGAGGTTAAGAAGAGAAGTAAGAATATCTTCAGCAGTAGACCCAGAACCTGAATCTAAAGCAACTATGGTAAATCCGAGAATGTTGAGAGAATTGGCCGCACCAAACTTAACCCAAAGACCCCTATGCATTACATTTCCTAATTTTGTTGAACATGTTACCTTTGAGTTAAAATCTGGATTAATTCATTTATTGCCCAATTTTCATGGTCTTGTAGGTAAGGATGCACACAAGCATCTCAAGGAGCTCTATGTGGTTTGTTTGAGCATGAAGCCTCCCAGGGTGACAGATGAGCAAATCATGTTGAGAGCCTTCCTGTTCTCACTTAAAGATGTAGCAAAAGATTAGTTGTTTGATTTACCAGAGGGGAACATAAATACTTGATTGGAGATGAAGAGATTATTTTTAGAGAAATATTTTTTGACTTCAAAGACGGAAAGTATTCAGAAGGAGATATGTGGCGTCAAGCAGCATAATGGAGAATCTCTTTATGAGTATTGGGAGAGACTTAAGAAGTTATGTGCCAATTGTTCGCACAACAACATATCATAGCAACTTCTCATCCAATATTTATATGAAGGATTGTTACCAATGGGGAACTTTACGAGAAGACTCCCATTGAAGCCAGGATATTACTTGAGCAGATGGACATTAACACCCAATAATTCATCACTTGCAATGATGTTCGATGAGTAAACGAGGCAAGCACTTCATCCATTGAACATCGTTTAGATGAACTAACATCTTTTATGAGACAAATTATAGTTAGACAGGCACAAGTGAAAGTGTGCAGAATATGTTCAAACATGAGCCATCCAACTGATGAGTGCCCGACATTACAAGAAGGAAGTATGGAGTACATAAATGCTGCAGGAGGAAACTTCCCAAACCAATATAACCTGTACTCACAGATGTATAACCTAGGTTGGAGGGATCACCCCAAATTGAGTTATAGAAGAAATCGACAGCAAAATTTCTTCCAAAATTAGTCGCAAGGAGCATAAATATCAACGAAGGCAATAAGGAGCACAGGGAACTTCTTCTTCCAGTTCAGGTACATCTTTAGAAGATCTTGTTAAGAATCTTGCTGGTAATAATCTGCAATTGCAACAAGATTTGCAACAATTTCAACAGAATATGCGACAATTATTTTAGCAAGGTGTACAGCAAATTCGACAGGAATCAAAAGCAAACACACAAAATTTGGAAAGTGAAATGGGTCAGATGGTAGTGAGGCTCAGTCAACTAGAATCATAAAGTGGAGGAAATTGCCATCTAACTCGAGGTAAAGCTGAAGAATGTCAGTGCTATAACCCTAAGGGGTGGAAAGGAGATTGAGGGTCCTAAGAGAACCCCATCAAGGATTGCTATCGAGGAAGACATCGAGAAGGAATTGGGAAAGGAAAAAAATTAGTCATCGAGTATAAAGGTAAATTTCGAAATTCCTAATATTATTAAAACTAACCCTCCACCTTTTCCTAGCATATTAACAAGACCAAACAAGGAGGAGAAAGATAAAGAGATATTGGAGACTTTCTAAAAGGTGGAAGTCAATATACTTTTACTCGAGGCAAACAAGCAAGTACCAAGGTATGCCAAATTCCTCAAAGAATTGTGTACCTATAATAGGAAACTGAGGGGTGATGAGAAAGTGATGATGGGTGAGAATGTGTCGGCGGTATTTAGAAAGAAGATGCCTCCAAAATGCTGATATCCAGGTATGTTTACCATTCCTTACAAAATTGGTAATACTATAATCAATAGAGCTATGTTGGATTTGGGTGCTTCTATTAATGTGATGCCTCGTTCGATTTATGCTTCTTTAAATTTGAGCCCTTTGAAAGAAACGAGTGTAATCATATAATTGGCTGACCGTACTAGTGTTTATCCTGATGGTGTGGTTGAGGATGTTTTTGTGCAGGTGAATAAGTTAGTGTTTCCTGCAGATTTTTATATTGTGGGTATAAATGATAACACCTCATGTAATTCGATACCTATCTTGTTGAAGAGACTGTTTCTTAATACAGCTCAAACTAAGACAGATGTTCATAAGGGCACCCTCACAATGGAATTTGATGGGGAAGTGATTCATTTTAATATTTTTAATGTCATAAAACATCCTCCTAATGATCATTATGTTTTCTCTGTTGATGTGATTGATCCTTTGGTGTAGAAAAGGTTTAAATTAAGTTGCAGGGATCATTTGAAAATGGTTTTAACTGAGGTTATGGAAGTAGAAGCCAACACTTATGTTGAGATGGGAGAACAACTTATGGAAATGACAGCCACCTTGGATTCATTGAAAAGCTCTTCAAAAAGGTATGATTTGGCTTCTATACAACTACCTAAAGCTCACCAAAAGTTGTTACCTTCTGATGTGCAGGCACCAAAATTGGAATTGAAGCCACTCCCTAAACATTTGAAGTATGCCTATTTGGGAGATAAGCAGACTCTCCCAGTTATCATTTCAGCGGAGTTGACTTCAAATCAAGAGGAGAGGCTGGTTCGAATGCTAAGAGAGCATAAAAAAGCTATTAGGTGGACTATCGTAGATATATAAGGGATAAGTCCTTCGATATGCATACACTGCATTTTGTTGGAGGAGGATGCAAAATCCACAAGGCAAGCTCAGCGTAGGCTGAATCCTCCAATGATGGAAGTTGTGAAGAAGGAGGTGTTGAAGCTTCTCAATGCAGGGGTTATCTACCCAATTTTCGATAGTAAGTGGGTAAGTCCTATCTATATGGTTCCAAAGAAGTCTGGAATCACTGTTGTGACAAACCAGGAAGGCGAATTGATTCCTACCCTAGTGCAAATCGGGTGGCAAGTATGTATTAATTATAGAAAGTTAAATTCTATTACTTGTAAAGGACTTTCCCCTTCCTTTTATTGATCAAATGCTTAAGAGATTGCCCGGTTATGATTATTATTGCTTTTTAGATGGCTTTTCAAGTTATCTTCAGATCCCGATCGCACCCGAAGATTAGGAGAAAACCACATTTACATGCCCATTCAGTACATTTGCTTATTGAAGGATGCCGGTCAAATTATATAACGCACCCGCCACATTCCAAAGGTGTATGGTAAGCTTTTTTTTAGAATATGTTGAGAAGATTATAGAGGTATTCATGGATGATTTTTGTGTGTATGGATCTTCTTTTGATAAATGTCTTGAGAATCTTTCCATTATCTTGGAACGATGTATAGAAACTAACCTTGTGTTAAACTGGGAAAAATGTCATTTTATGGTGGATCAAGGTATAGTTTTAGGCTATGTGATATCTGCTAAAGGTATTGAAGTGGACAAGTCTAAAGTTAATCTTATTTCTTCTTTACCTTACCCCATGCATGTTTTTATCGAAGGTTCATTAAAGACTTTTCAAAAATAGTCACATCACTATTCAAGCTTCTTCAACAAGATGTCTCCTTTGAGTTCGATGAAAAGTGAAAGGAAGCATTCAACAAACTTAAAGAGCTTCTGACTTCCCCACCGGTGATTCAACTGTCAGATTGGAACCTCCCCTTCCAGTTCATGTGTGATGCAAGTTATGCAATGGGGGTAGTTCTAGGACAAAGAGTGGGAAAAGCTATACATGCTATCTACTATGCTTTGAAGACTCTAAACCCAACTTAATAGAATTATTCCACAACTAAAAAAGAACTGTTATTTGTGGTTTTTGCTTTGGAAAAATTTTGATCGTATTTGCTTGGTGCTAAAGTGATTGTTTATTCTGACCATGCAGCTTTATGATACTTTCTCACAAAGAAAGAAGCAAAACTGAGGCTGATCAAATAGATTCTCCTCCTTCAAGAATTCAACTTGGAGATCAGAGATAAGAAGGGGAAAAAAATGTGGTGGTGGACCATCTCATCCGTTTAATAAAGGAAGAAGATGATATCCCTCTACGAGAAACCTTTTCGGATGAGCAATTATTTTCTGCCTATACGACACTGCCATGGTATATAGACATTGTCAATTTTTTAGTTACTAACGAATTGTCTGTTGGTTTGTCAAAGGCTTAGAGGGATAAGCTACAGAGTGAAGCGAAGTATTATGTATGGGATGACCTGTATCTTTGGAGGCACTGTGCAGATCAAGTTATCAGGAGGTGTGTACTAAAAAATGAATCATCATCAATTTTAGCCTTCTGCCATTCGTACCCTTGCGGAGGACATTTTGGAGTGAAAAAGACAACTCATAAAGTTCTAGAGAGCAGTTTCTACTGGCCAATATTGTTTAAAGATGCATATACCTTCTGTAAATCCTGTGATAGATGCCAACGATCAGGTAACTTGTCCCGTAAGGATCAACTGCCAGAAACTCCTTTGCTTTTCTGTGAAATTTTTGACGTTTGGGGAATTGATTTTATGATACCTTTCCCTCCGTCTTTTGGATTTAATTATATATTGCTTGCAATTGATTATGTTTCTAAATGGGTGGAGCCAAAGCCACTAGGACTAACGATGCCAAGGTTGTCGCAAATTTTGTTAAGCCTAACATTTTTTCTAGGTTTGGGATACCGAAGGCCATCGTTAGCGACAAAGGAAACCATTTCTGCAATAGGGTGATGGAAGCAATATTTAGAAAATATCATATCACGCATAAAGTTTCTACTGCTTATGTAACGTCCTATTTTTCGGTATATGCTTAAGGTTCAACCTTAGATTAAGTATTGCATATACATGAATAACATTAGCATTCATACCCGAATTGATATTTTTACAAATTACAAGTAAACATATGCACTCATTTGACATGTCCCAGGGTATGAAAAATGTTAAGTGAACATGAGGTGAATTATGAATTGATATGTCTTAAATTTTGGTATGATTGGATTTCAATTGGTAAATTGGAATTAATTGTGATTAATGGGGAGATTAGCAAATTAATATGTACAATTGGATTAGGAAAAATGCTAAGAGGTAGGATAAATCGATACATGAAAAATTAGGGTGATTAAGCCTAAAATTGAGTGATATTTGGCATAGTTAAATGTGTGACCAATAGACTAGTAAATGAATGACAAATGGATCAATTAGTATGTGACAAGTGGACCAATGTTGATGTGACATGTGTACTGATTAGTAGGTGACAAATGTCTAGTAAATGTGAGGCTTAGTGGTAGCATCTTGATTAGGCAAATGTAAGACATACCTTAGGACAAATGTTGTGCTTTAATGGTGACACCTAGCATGTGATGTAGCAAGTTTCTGCAGTAGAGTTTTATTGCTTCTTTCTTTTGTTTTCATCACTGAAAATTGCTCCTACTTTGTCCTCTTTATTTTACCTGAACCCTAGCCATATTGCTGCATCGAAACTAGCTTTTTACCTTGTACAAAATAGCCAAGAAAACTAACTGAAAGTTACCTTCATCTTGCTGTCCAAAATCAACCTATTTTTGTCTTAAGTTTGTTATGAATTTTGCTTGCATGGAGACTTGATTTAATCAGAAGTTTGAGATGAATTGGAAGCCTAACAAGTAAGTGACAATATGAGTTTTATGGCATATTAAATGGTATGATATTGGTGCTTGAATTGGAGTGAAATGCATGTGATGTTAGAGATGATATGTGCTGGAAAATGTTGCATGAACTTAGAAGTTTTTCTGTTTTGTTTTTAGTATATGAAAACTATGGAGTATAGGGAATTATATGGATGAATTGTACTAGAATTTAATGTATAAAGAACGTGGATTTATTCCAAAGAAATTTGTTTAGAGAGTGCGCTTGAATTGACAAAGAATTAGACCTATATGCATGACAATGTAAGATATATTTCTAGTTGACTGGGATTTGTGAGCTGTTAATTGAATAATTTTGAACTGGAATTGGAGAGGTTATTGATGAGGAATTGGGGTATGATTCAGGCCTAATAGAGGTATAATTGATGAACTATAAAGATGATGTTTTAACTTTGGTATAAAGTGTAAAAAAATTGGAAAATTAGAGCTATAGGTTAAAATTTTGGTTTCAATTTCATCTTCCTCTTTCGACCTATTTTACATATCTTTATGGCATGAATTTGAAGAAACTAAAAGAATGAAAGCTGTAGATCTAGTCTTATCTTGACCCTTGTGAAAGTGGGTTTATTAAATAGTGACTAGAGCTGAAGTTATGCTTGTTTTCCTAATACTGCCTGTGACAGACCCCTGTATAGGAACCTTATATTATTTCCTAATTTTTGGGGACTTTAGAGCTCAAATTAGTCAAAGTATAAAACATGAAAATGATTATTGATGTCTTATTAATGCTTCTGTGAAACAGTTTGGCCAGAAGATATCTTGATAAGTTTATGTAGTTAATTGAAGTCATAACTTAAAGAAGGGACTGTTTTGATGTGGTTGAGTTCAAATCTGGAAAAATTCTGATTTGTTAAACGAAATAAATGAGTTCTTTTAATGCAAACATGATCTTTAGGACATGAATAATGTGTATAAGGTATGGATGAATGAGTATTAAAGAACATCGGGTATTTATGAATGAGAATTTGGTGAATGTATGAGTATACGTTGCTGGAAATATTTTAGTGAATGTATAGATTTAGCTTGCTAAAATTTTAAATGTAAAGTACCAATTGTGTGTGTATTATAAGAAGCTTTTTAATCATGGAAATGGTCAAGGATAAGTGTAAAGTATGATTGATGAATTTGGAGTAAATCAAGCTAATTTAAAGGTACAAACTTGATTGCAAAATGGTAGTATACAAAGTATGATGTTGAATGGTTAAGAAATTTGAATAAGGTTACATACCCAGGAAAAGTCAATTAAGCATGTATTGAACCTGACATATATATATATGTGCACAAATGAATATATATTTGATTGATCGACTTTGTAATGTGAATTATATGTGAATTGTATGATTTTAGATGCTCAAGTCAAACGTCATTTAGACATTGCCAGACCATCCAGGCAATAACTTATATTGGAGCATACTGTGAGTCAACCCAGATGATTTCACTAGGATTAATGTTATTTCTATTTAACTTCCAATTATTGAACTGTTTATGATTGTATGTGAATTTCAGACTTTAATGGTCAGAGGAGTTAAATATTTGGGAATGTATTGGAAGTGTTCTGTTTGCTTCTGAATTATGAATGATTTTCTGAATACTCAACCAAAGTTGAATGCCGAACTGAGGTCCAGTGAATCTGAGATTCTATCTATGCATCCTAAGTAAATTTTTTTAATAGGATATTCTATTATTTGATGCATTTCATAAAATGCATGTTCAAATAAACGTGTTGTGATCAAAGTAGCCAATCTGAAAGAGCTTTAAGCTCAGAATTCTGCACGTAGAGCTCTGATTTGTGATTTTTGTATCTAACTAAGCCCAATGGGCTAGTAACTGTATCTGTATCTGAAAGGCACTTGGTCATAACAAATAATAATGAATCTGGAGTCTCATATGCATCTGCATTTGTATATTTATGATTATGAAACCTTTTCTGAAATTGTGATGATAAAGTGATATGCCATGATAATGCGATTGATTGGGTTATACATAATCTGAAAGATTGTATGTGAAATGTGTGACTTTCATTATGTCTTATTGAGATGGAAAATGTTGTCAAATTGGTTGGTTGTGTGATATTTATGTATTTGACTAGAGTGAGATCATCAATGATGGTTCACTCATTAAGTTCACAAAACTCATCAAAAATTGCAACGTGTCTTTTCAGATACGAGACAGGAGACCTAGGTTCCTAAGACTTTCTAGAGGAACATTTTGGATTAAGATATGGCTCAAAGGTCTATTAGCTGACATTAGAGGAGTTATAAACTATATTATGTAGTTTCTTTGACATGTAGAACTTTTGTATAAAGGATTGTAAAATGTCTTATATTTGGTAATGTAAATATTGGTTTTAGTGACTACAATGTAAACTTTTGTGAATGAATGAAATGAAGAGTTGAGGTTTTAAGTATTATGTTTTCTTTATGATGCCATTTAAGAGATTATGTTTGCTTTAACATACCATTGTCATAGGGTATGTACTTGAATGTCCTCTAAATGTTCTAGTATACTCTATGATAGTGGGATGTTACAACTTTGGTATCAAAGCATGGTTTGGCATCCATAGGGACATATAAGGACATTTATACATGATATTGAGTGAGAGATTCGGATAGTAATCACAACTATTTTTGTTATAGGCCATCTACCATAGGAGATCAAGTTAGAGAGTGAGCTGACATAGAGTCAGTAGGAGCCAATTGGGAGTCTCCTATATCTGAGTTTGCTCAAATGCTTCCGAGAATTCTAGAGAGGTAAGAAAGAAGATACGATAAGCTGAGAAGGCAGGGGGCTGTGAACTTCTATGGAAGTATAGATCCTACTGAGGCAAAAGGGTGGTTAGATAGAACTGAAAGAGTATTCAATCAAATGGAAATTGAGGTAGACGAGAGATGTGATTATACAATCTTACTTTTACAAGGTCCAGCATACCAGTGGAGGAAAACTGTTCCAGGTAGTACCACCAGACCTCGTAGTTTAACTTGGAAAGATTTTCTTAGGGTGTTTCGAGAGAATTATATGCCTAAGATTTATTTGGACAGAAAGATGAAAGAATTTCTAGATCTGAAGCAAGGCAGGCTTACAGTGTTAGAGTATGAGATAAGATTCAATAGGTTAATGGGGTGGGTATGCAGCTGCATTGATCCCAACTAAGTAAAATAAATGTAGACGATTTGAGGACGAGTTGAACATGGAAATCTGAACGAGGCTAGCCATTTCTAATTTAGGTAGTTTTACGGAACTACAAGCAGCATCGATCAGAATTGAGTAGTTGTTAAAAGATGGTAAGGGAGAGTACAGGCAGGAGTTTAGAGGGAAGAGGCAGGTTGAATCTTAGGCTGATTCTAGTCAGTAAATGCTAGAACAAATCATCTCGATTCTATACTAAATCGAGACAATCAGAGTTTAGACCAAAAGGTGGATTTGTTCAGACTGGTAGAGGTAGAGGATCAGTGTCAAGAGGGCAGTCACAACAGATGCCTAATTGTGAACATTGTGCTAAAAAGCATGGTGGTAAGTGTTGGAGGTTATCGGAAGCTTGTTTTCATTATGGCTTTGTAGAGCATCAGATTAGAGATTGTCCCAAGACATTGGGACCACAATCTAGTATAAGAGGAGGAATAATGACTGAGATGACGGTTCAGTAGAGTAGAGCTATTGGATCAGTATAGAGAGACAGAGGTAGAGGTAGGACATAATCAGCAAGGCCTAGTATCAGGACTGAGGTACGAAATAACTAGCTGCAATCTCAAGCCAAAGTCTATGCCATCACCAGACAGGAGGTGCAGAACTTCCCAGATGTGGTAGCAGGTATGTTGAATGTTTTTAATTTTGAAGCATTTGTATTAGTAGATCTAGGATCTACACATCTATTCATCACATCGCATATGACATCTATCCTGCATTGTGAGAGAGAGATATTGAAATGTGGATTAGAGGTGAGTACTCCAATAGGTAACACGACAGTGATTGGTGAGGTATGTAAAAGGTGCATAGTTCATATTGATCAGGTAGAGTTAGAAGCTGATTTGATTGTATTGCAGTTAAGAGAGATAGATCTCATCTTAGGCATGGATTGGCTCACTGCTCATAGGTCGGTGATGAACTATTATACTAAGGAGGTAGTTCTTGAATCCCCTAATCAACCGAGAGTGGTGTTTCGACTAATTTCATTTGTGAGTGCTTTGAGATTGATCCGAGGTAGATGTGAGGCTTATCTGGCCCACGTAGTTGATAGACAGAATGAACTAACCATTCAAGATATTCCTGTTGTTAAGGATTTCCTGGATGTTTTTCCTGCTGAATTATTAGGTTTACCCCCAGAGACAGAGTTTACCATTGATCTTGTTCCAAGTACCGCTTTATATCAATTCCTCCATATAGGATAGTACCTGTGGAACTGAAAGAACTGAAGACCCAGTTACAGGAGTTGTTAGATAAGTGTTTTATTAGACCCAGTGTGTCACCTTGGGGAGCTCCAGTATTGTTTGTAAAGAAGAAGGATAGGACTTTGAGATTGTGTATTGATTACAGACAGTTAAATCGGGTCACAGTAAGAATAAATATCCTTTGCCAAGAATTGATGACTTGTTTGATCAATTACAAGGAGATAAGGTATTCACTAATTTGATTTGAGGTCAGGGTACTATCAGTTAAAGATAGCTGAGGCTGATGTACCAAAGAGTGCATTTAGAACGAGATATAGGCACTTCGAGTTTTTAGTGATGCCTTTTAGATTGATGAATGCCCTAGCAGCATTTGTGGCTTTGATGAATAAGGTATTTCATACCTTATTTAGATCATTTTATGATTGTGTTTATTGATGATATCTTAGTGTATTCTAATAGGTGTGCATTAGGATATGTTTTTATAAGTAATTAACATGTGTTTTTCTATCATAATTGTTGATTATTGTTCTAGTCTAGGATTCATTTGTATGTTTTCATTAAGTTTGATTTTCATTGTTGTTCTTGTGTGTTTGATGTTAATTGAGGGCAAGAATTGACTATTTTTATGTAGGAAGAAGGAAGGAGTAACTTGGAGGGTGAAATAAAGATCAAATAGGAGAAGAAATGAGGAATGCATCTGTGACAAATTCCCACTCTCGTGAGAATCAAGCAAATTCCCACGTCACGTGGGAATTATAGAAGAAAATGAGAGATGAGTCTGTGACAAATTCCTATGCTCGTGGGAATAATGCCAATTCCCATGAGCGTGGGAATTACAATCCAAGGCAATATGCGAGGCTTTATTAAACTTAGGGTTTTTGGACTATAAAAGGAGAATTAGGCCTCCATCTTAAGAAGAGACCACACCCACTTATAGAAACACCATCTTTGAGTGAAGAACACATGTTTGGAGCATTGAGCAAGGATTGAAGATAGGTTCATCATCAAGATTGGGCAAAATAGTGCATCAACACCAAAATTCCAGATTTTGGCAAAGAAGAGAAGGAGTCTTTGTATTCAATTTTCTGTCATTTTAATCTCTTCTATTCTTTTTAAAAATGGATTATTTGAATGTTGATGATGTTATAGAGATCATGTCAGGCTGATTTTATTTTAGGGATTGCTTTTGTAACTATTATGTTGAACTCCTATTTTATTGAATTAAATGCAATTGTCTTTGTTGATTGTTATTTTTAATTGTCATCTTGCAACAAATTGAGAGAGTGAGTGAGATGAAATTCATGTAGGATTGTACAACGAGAGTTGGTGACCTATAGACCAGCAATCATGAAGTTAATTGAATAGTTAGAAGAGAGATCTCGACTAGTCAATTGATCACCCATAGGATATTTTGATAACTAATTGAATCGGTAGAGTCATTGGGTAGGTTGAGAGATCGTCAAATTAATTCCCGTTAATTTGATTAGGGATAAATAGTTACACCTTGAGAGAGGGTAATTAGTACATTCAGAAATCTAAGGTGAGTCATAATTCAATAGATAAAATAGGAGGGAGATAAAATAGGAAAAAGTAATCTCTAGTATTTAGATTCTTGAATTCAGATTTTTTACAATTTCGGTATTGTCCATTATTTACATTAGTCTTTTAATTTTAATTTAATTTTCCAGATTATTTGCATTTCATAATTTAGTTTCTTAAACAAAGTTATGTCTAAATTAAGCAGTGTCTAGGCTTCAATCCCTGTGGGATCGATATCTGCTCTTTTTACTACAAGTCACGACCCGTTCACTAACGATTTTTGAGTTTAAAATAAGTAGATAGGTTTTACCATCAACAAGTTTTTTTGGTGTCATTGCTGGGATTGATTGTTGAGCATCGTGTCTAATTTAGATTACTTTAATTTAAGAGTTTTTGACACTTTTCCTTGTGTATTTGCATATGCATGAACACAAAGAGCACACAAAAGATATATGAAAGAAGTTATTGAAGACGAATTCCCTGACATTAAGAAGCACAAAAGAGAAATAAGAAGGGCAAAGCATCTAAATTTTTCAAATCAAGATATGGATGCAAAAGGAGAGCAAGAAGGACCAGAGCAAACATTAATGGATTTCATGAGGCCAAGGTTTAGTCCTCAAGGAGTGGCAAGATCGGTAGCTCAAGCAAATAATTTTAAGAAAAAATCGGCACTACTTAATATCTTGCAAAATAATGTGCAGTTCTACGGGCTATCTAACGAGGATTCGAACCCCCATATTGCAAATTTCTTGGAGATTTGTGACACATTTAGATTCAATGGAATGTTTAATGATGCGGTGAAGCTAAGATTATTTTCATTCATGTTGAAGGATCGGGCTAAAGCATGGTACAATTATTTGAATCTAGGTCAGATCATGACTTAGGAGTAGCTCGCCCAAGCATTCCTTGCCAAATATTTTTCGTTGACAAAGACAGCAAAGATTATCAAGGAGATAACAATTTTCAGTAGAGCGACGGAGAATCTTTCTACGAAGCTTGGGAGAGATTTAAAGAACTTCAAAGAAGCTGTCCCCATTATAACCTCCTGAAGGAATTTCTGCTTCAAAAATTTTATAATGGAGTGAATCCGAGCACAAGGGGCACAATTGATGCAGCAGCCAGAGGTTCACTGATGAGCAAGATGGTAGAAGCAGCTCATGATCTGCTAGAAGAGTTGGCAAGCAATAGCTGCATATGGTCGAGCGAGAGGAGTAGACAAGGACAAAAGGAATAAAGAGGTATGATACCTATTGACTCAGTTACTACCTTGCAGGCTCAAATCACAGCTTTGATGAAGCAGCTAAACAATATGCAAGGAGTGTCCACCTTAACAGTTAAGGCAATACAAGCACAATGTGAGCTGTGTGGGGAGAACAACCATAGCTTAGCAAAATGTTTCCTATTGGGAGCTAGCAGGACCGAACAGGTAAGCTAATTAAGCCAGCCGCAGCGAGGTAATAACCTATATTCGAACACATATAATCCGGGTTGGAAAAACCACCCAAACTTTTCTTGGAGTAACAATAATGTAGGTGGCCAACAAAGAAAAAAAAGACCGCCATGATTCCAACAAGATCGAATCGAAGCGTTAGAAAGCAAAATGGATAAGATGATGGAGGTTTTAGGGTCCAAATTGGCAGCACAAGAAGAGAATCATAAAAGGATACATGCAAGCTAGGAGGAAAATCAAAAGAGGATGGAAGCAAAATTCGATCATATTTTGAAGAATCATGCATCATCCATCCACAATCTAGAAGTTCAGGTATGCCAACTAGCTAACACTCTATCTTCACAAAATGCAGGTAATCTACCAAGAAACACTGAGGTGAATCCGAAGGAAAAAATCATAGCCATTACTCGAATAGAGAAAAAAGAATACAAACATAGGGAGAAAGATGGAAACAATCAAGAAGAACAAATAGTGTTGGAAGTCCTTTCCAGTGGATCAGTAAGCGAGCCGATTAAGGAACTGCAGCTTAGACTTCCACATCAAATTTTTGCTCAGTGGAAGCCATCTTCAAATGGAGTAGCTCGGAATTCTAAGGAAGGGGAGTTAAGCGAGATGACAGACATAACAAATCAACTCCAGACAAAGCTCATGTTAAAGGGGTCATTGAAAGAAGAGGTTATCAATCACATATCAGGAGAAAGTTCACATGTAACACAGAAGAAGGAAGACCTAGGAGAATTTTTCATTCTTTGTAGTATAAATGGAGTTAAGATAGATCGAGCATTTACGGATTTGGGAGCAAGTATCAACATGATGCCATATTCATTCAGTCAGAAGTTAGGTTTAGAAGAGCCAGAGCTGACTAAGACATTAGTGAAAATGGTTGACAGGACGGTGCATTTACCGAAAGGGATCATCAAGAATGTACAACTACACATTGATAAATTTGTCTTTCCTGTGGATTTTTACATATTAGATATTAGTGAAAATGAAGAAACCTCGATGGTTCTTGGGCAACTGTTTCTGACTACAGCTAGTGCGATTATTGATGTTGACGGGAGCGAGTTAATATTGAGAGTAGCAAAGGAGCAGCTAACATTCAAGGTGTCAAAGAAGAATTATCGTCTTACTCTATCCCCGACGGACATCAAGGAACCTGAACTCCAAGGAGGATGGGAAGATATTGAGCAGCCCAGGAATGCATTCAGAAAGAAACGAATGTGTAGGAGAGTGTAAAGAAAAGACAACAATAATAAAGGTGGAATTGAGAATAAGGTAGCCTTGATATCAAGTTTGAGATCAGTTTATATACCACTATTATTCCAATCATTTGAACCACCATAAGTAAGAAAGAGAGTTGAGCTATCGACAGTAACAGAAGCGCTACATAGGAGGCAACCCATAGGAGTCAACTATCCTGCGATTGTTTTGTTTGCTTAGTGGTTTGCTTGAATTATTTAGTTATGATCATGTTTGAACTGAGTTTTATTGATGTTCATGTTGATTTTGTTTGAATTTTTATTTGTTTTCTTTTCAAATTTCTTGTTGATGATATTATCTTGATGTTTGTGTAGGTTTTAAGATCATAGAGAATTCATTTAAGCTTGGAAGAAGGTTTGAAATTATGAGGATCACTAATCCTCGCTCATGGGAATTGAGGTGATTCCCACGAACGTGGGAATCCTCTCTAGAAAGTTTCTAGAGAGGAATCCTATGCTCGTGGGAATTGAGGTGATTCCTACGAACATTAGAATCCTCTCTAGAAAGTTTCTGGACAGGAATCCTATACTCGTGGGAATTGTGGGGATTCCTACAAGCGTGGGAGTCCCATCCTGAGGGAAACTTAAAGTTTCCCTCCGTCTTTTTTTCTTTCATCCACTTTTAAAAGTTCACTCCTCTCTCTTTAACTCACGATTTTCTCTCCTCCCACTCTCTAAAACTCTTCATTTTTCATCTAGATTCTTGGTATTTTCCTTACCCCTTTCCATCAATCTTACATTCCTTCATGTTTTTCATGTATTAGTCATTCCAAAACATAAGGATTTAGTTAAGATTTTGCTCTTTCTCTCTCTAATACGATTTTTGTAGGTTTTCTTCTCATAATGGCTCCACCAAGGATGATTAGGGTTAGGCAACTAGTTGACGAGCTCCGCCAACAAGTTTCTGATGAAGGAAATATCAACCTAGCGGCAACTTATCGAGCCCCATTTTTTATTTACTCGAAAGAAGAAGGTAAGCATTTATGTGACTTGAGGAATAGAGCAATAGTCACTCCTAGGTATTTAAATTTTGAAGTGTTAGAGAATATAGGAGTTAGACACCGACTTTAACAACTAGCTGCAAATATAGGGTGGAATAGATTTGTTCGGTGCGATGTCCCTATTTATGCCACCTTAAGTTTAGAATTTTTCACAAAAGTTAGGTACAACTCTAAAATGGATCTGTTTTGGTTTAGGTTGGGTGGAAATATTTTTAAACTTGATTATTCTGTCATGTGTGAATTGTTTAATTTGTCGAATGCAAAAATTTTAGATGATCATGCGAATTTTGATGTCGATGCTTATTGGAACACTCTCACGGGTAAAGAACATTTCGATTCACGTAATGCACCAAATACTCTAATCCAGAGCGCTGATCATTTACTGTTACATAAATTTATGTGCCTAATAGTGTTTAATAAAATCGGAATCAATAAATGCTTAGCTAAAGAACTTTTCTTTTTATGGTGCATGGATCGCAAGCTCAAAATCAACACACTGTATAGAATTTTTTGATCAATAGTAAGTGTGATTAATAAAAGGAATACGTCTTTTGGGATGGCTCATATTGCTTCGGCTCTGGGTGTTTTTTATAATGTTAATATGAAAAATTTGCATATTACTCCCCACGATATGTTTGATATAGCCTATTTGAGACACTCTGAGATTGTGGAGGTCCAATCTATGGTACTTCATAATCCTCAGACACACACTGTAGTGAGGAGCAGGAGGGGTGTCAGTGCAGTCATAAACCAACCCTCCACATCAAGCGCCACTCTAGAGCAAGAGGAGGAAGCAATAGCGGAGGAACCGAGGGAACCAGTGGCGATTAACCGATATCAACCAATTCTTAACCAAATAGTAGCAAACCATTAACAAATGACATCCCAACTCGATGAACTCAGCACACAAATGTGGAAGGTTCATAAGGAGCAATGAAGCTTGAAGAAAAGGTTCCTCAACTTCTGTAAGAGGAACAATTTTGAAGTTCTTACGGGATCACCGTCACCACCATCATCTAAATAAACTTTTCTTACCCTTTAACTTTTAAATTTTATTATTTATTATTTTGATTGCATTTAATTTCTTTTGTTTAGTTTTAATTTCTTTAATTTTGGTGTGAATTCATTTTGGTCTGTTTGGTTTACTATCATATGTTGATTTCAACTTCTTATATTTGAGTTGTTTTCATTTTTTTATTTGGTTTATTATCATTTTCACTCATTTGGGGGTTGACTTGTCACATTGAAGACAATGTGATCTTTAAGTATGGGGAGGTGACATCGATGTTCTTAATTGCATTGTGTGTATTGTGTTGAGTAGGATGCATATTAGGCATATCATGTGCTTGGTGTCAGTAATGGTGTTTTCTGTTAGCAATGGAACTACACTTGAGTCACTCTGATAAATATTGCCATGAGATTCTATCATGTAGTTGGAATTAGATTGAATGCATGCTTGAACTCGGATTAGGCTACTTGAGTAGAAAGTGAACCATATAGAGTGATGAAAAGTAGTTGGTTACATAAGCTTAGTCATAAATTGACATTTAAACAATAAGGTAGTGTAGAGATGCATAATGACTTTTCATTTGAGCCAAAGTGAGGATTGAGCCATATGACTCCATCTATAGACATTTCATTTCTTTGTTGAGTGTTACTTCCTTAGGTTACTACCTTCAAAACTTGCTTTGAATTACTTTGAGTCTACTGGATGCATGCTTAATAGAGATGATCTAGGCCCTTTTTATGTTAACCCTTGGCTTAAATGAACTACCCGTTATTATCCCTTGCTACTCCTATTGAGCCTTAACCTTTTGTTTTGTGAAAACACCTAAAATTTAAAAACTTTAAACCCCTTTATCCTACCCTTCCACAAGCTTAGTAGAGTATTAAGTAAAACATTAGTTGGGATTGTGTGAAATTTGTACCGAGAAAGGATGAGTATACTTTTACCTGTGGACTACATTGTATAAAGTGCTAGTTTTGATTCATAGCTCTTCCTTGTATGAAGAAAAAGAAAAAAATGAATATATATATATATATATATATATGAAAAATGAAAAAATAAGAAAAAAAGAAAAAGGAAGAATAAGTGAGTAGCATTAATAAGTGTAGAATATTGGTTATATTTGTATGTCTCAGAGTTATGTTTTGTTATCCCATTTTATATGCTTTTTACTCTACTTATGCTTGTGCTTCACCCTCTTCCCTTTCTTTTGACCTACCTTAACCCTTACCATATTACAACCCTAAACAAGTCCTTTTGATCTATTCATGCATGCAATCATTATAGAGGAGAATTGGTGTATTAGCATGCCTATGGTAGTGTAATTTCCTATAAGAAGTTTAAGCAAAACACTAACCCTTAAACACTTGAGAGAAATGAATGAAAACTATGAGGAAAGTTCATTTATGCATCTTTACTTATCTTTGAGTGATTGTGCCAATTGTGAGTTTGCTTATGTACACCAATGAGAAAGTAATCATGATATGTGCATTAACTTGATATTTGAGTTAGTTTGAATTTAAGGGATTGTATGTGTTGATCTATGTGAAAATGAAGTGGTAGAATTGATTGGTTGTATTTATTTTGCTTGAGGACATATTTGCTATGGGATCGATATTTGCTCTTTTTATACAAGTCATAACCCATTCACTTGCAGTTTTAGAGTATAAAACAAATAGATAGGTTTTACCAACAACATATTTGAAGTGTAAAGAAGAACATTTAGAGCATTTGAGATTGGTTCTACAGACAATAAGGGAGAAACAATTATATGTCAAGTTTAGTAAATGTAAATTTTGGCTTAATTAAGTAGTATTCTTGGGTCATATTGTGACTAGACAAGGCATATAGGTAGACCCAAAAAAAATAGAAACAGTGATGAAGTGGGAAGCTCCAAGAAATGTGATTGAGATTTGGAGTTTCCTTAGATTAGCTGGTTATTATAGAAGGTTTGTCGAGGGGTTTTCACTGATCTCAACCCTTTTGACAAAAATTCTAAGGAAGAATGTACCTTTCAGATGGAATGATGATTGTCAGAGGAGTTTTAAAGAACTAAAGCATCAGTTAACTACAGCACTAGTGTTAGCTATTCCATCTGGATTTGGGGGATATGTTGTGTACAGTGATGCTTCACACTAGGGTTTAAGATGTGTACGAATGCAGTATGGCAGAGTAATAGCATATGCATCAAGACAATTGAGGTCTCACGAGTTTAATTATCCAGTACTTGATTTAAAACTTGTTGCAGTAGTATTTTCTTTGAAGATTTAGAGACAGTATTTATATAGAGAAACTTTTCAGGTATTCACTAATTATAAAAGTTTGAAATATCTGTTGAGTCAGAAAGATTTGAATATGAGACATAGGTGGTTGATAGAATTGTTGAAGGATTATGATTGTACAATTAAGTATCATCCTAGTAAAGCTAATGTGGTAGTTGATGCATTAAGTAGGAAGTCCAATAGCAATGTGGCTCAAGTACAATTATCGAGGTTGCCTAACCTAGTTCAATTAAGAACATTGAATGTTGAGTTGAAATTGGGCCAAGATGAGGCATTGATAGATACATTGAAGCAGAGACCAATAATACATGAGAGAATCAAGAAAGTCAAATATAAAGATCCCTAGTTAGTGAAGTTAATTAAAAAGTTAAAAGTGAATCCAAATTTTGAATTTGAAATGAGAGATGAGACATTGTGGTTGAAACAGAGGTTGTGTGTACCAGACGTTGAGGATTTAAGGAAAGAGATTCTGGAGGAGGCACATGTAGCAGTTTATGTTATGCATCTTAGTGTTACCAAGATGTATAACACGTTGAAATAACATTTCTAGTGGCCAAGAATGAAGAGACAAGTGGCTGACTGTGTGGCTAAGTGTTTGACTTGCCAACAGATCAAAGTAGAGCATTAATCTCTAGTTGGTAAGTTACCGTCCTTGCCTATTTTAGAGTGGAAATGGGAGAGAATCATAATGGATTTTATTATGGGTTTATTGAGGACTTCGAGACAACATGATACCATTTGGGTCATTGTTGATAGACTGACCAAGTCAGCTCATTTCTTGCTAGTAAGAGAGAATAACTTACTAGATTAGTTCGCTCGGAGATATTGATGAAGTAGTGAGATTACATAGGGTTCCAGTGTCCAATGTATCAGACAAGGATCCTATATTTACCTCAAGATTTTGGGTTAGCTTACAGACAGCTTTGGGTATAAAACTAAATTTCAGTACTACATTTCATCCTCAAACAGATGGTTAGAGTGAGAGGACGATTAAGATTATTGAGGATATGCTCAGAGCTTATGTTTTGGAGTTTCAAGGAGCATGGGATTTGTATATAGCTCTGATTGAATTTGCTTTTAACAATCAATATCATAGTAGTATTAGTATAGCTCCATATGAGGCGTTGTACGGTAGGAAGTGTCATTCGCCTTTATATTAGGATGAAGAGGGTTTAAGGATTGTCGAAGGCCTATAACTAATTCAGGATACTGTTGATAAAATGAAACTAATCCGAAGTAGAATAAAGGTAACATAAGACAGACAGAAGAGTTATGTGAATGACATATAAGAGATATGGAGTATCAGGTAGGAGATAGAGTATTTCTGAGAGTATCACCTTGGCGAGGTGTGCTGAGGTTTGGTAAGAAGGGTAAGTTAAGCCCGAGGTACATTGATCCATATTAGATAATTGAAAGAATTAGGCCATTAGCTTATAAGTTAGCCTTACCTTTTACAATGGCTCAGATACATAATGTGTTCCATGTGAGTATGCTTAGGAGATATCTGTTGGATCCAACTCATGTGATATTGACTCAGGAGATTAAGGTTTCAAATAATTTGAGTTATGTGGAAGAACAAGTTAAGATAATTGGCTATCAGAATAAACAATTGAGAAATCGAGTGATCTCATTGGTGACAATACTTTGGAGAAATCATTGAAGTGAAGAAGCCACATGGGAAGCAAAAGAGAGCATGAAAAGACAGTACCCCTACCTATTTGATCATTCAGGTAAGAATTTCAAGAACAAAATTTCTTAAGGGGGGAGAATTGTAATGGCCTATTTTTTGGTATATACTTTGGGTTCAACCCTGGATTAAGTATTGCATATACATGCATAACATTAGCATTCATACATGAATTGATATTTGTAAACATTACAAGTAAGCATATGCACTCATTTGACATGTCCCAGGGTATGAAAAATGTTAAGTGAACATAAGGTGAATTATGAATTGATATGTCTTGAATTTTAGTATGATTGGATTTCAATTAGTAAATTGGAATTAATTGTGATTAATTAGGAGATTAATGAATTAATATGTACAATTGGATTAGGAAAAATGCCAAGAGGTAGGATAAATTGATACATGAAAATTAGGATGATTAAGCCTAAAATTGAGTAATATTTGGCATAGTTAAATGTGTGACAAATGGACTAGTAAATGAATGACAAATAGATCAATTAGTATGTGATAAGTGGACCAATCTTGGAGTGACAAATGGCTAGTAGATGTGAGGCTTAGTGGCAGCATCTTGATTAGGCAAATGTAAGACATGCCTTAGGACAAATGCTGTGCTTTAATGGTGACACCTAGTATGTGATGTACCAAGTTTCTACAGTAGAGTTTTGCTGCTTTTTTCTTCTGTGTTCATCACCGAAAATTTCCCCTACTTTATCCTCTATATTTTACTTGAACCCTAGCCAAATTGCTGCACCAAAACTAGCTTTTTACCTTACACAAAATAGCCAAGAAAACCAGCTGAAAGTTATCTTCATCTTGCTGTCCAAAATCAACCTATTTTCATCTTAAGTTTGTGATGAATTTTGCTTGCATGGAGACTTGATTTAATTTGAAGTTTGAGCTGAATTAAAAGCCTAACAAGTAAGTGACAATTTGAGTTTTATGGCATATTAAATGGTATGATATTGATGCTTGAATTGGAGTGAAATGCATGTGATGTTGGTGATGATATGTGCTGGAAAATGTTGCATGAACTTGGAAGTTTTTCCGTTTTGTTTTTGGTATATGAAAACCGTGGAGTATAAGGCATTATGGGGATGAATTGGACTGGAATTTAATGTATAAAGAAGGTGGGTTTATTCCAAAGAAAGTTGTTAAAAGAGTGTTCTTGAATTGATAAAGAATTAGACCTACATGCATGATAATGTAAGATAGATTTCTGGTTTGATTTTTTATGCATGAAAGACTAGGATTT
The DNA here is from genome assembly GCA_026874005.2 of Erythroxylum coriaceum. Lineage (NCBI taxonomy): Eukaryota > Viridiplantae > Streptophyta > Magnoliopsida > Malpighiales > Erythroxylaceae > Erythroxylum > Erythroxylum coriaceum. The sequence goes on along the minus strand of JANQAP020364866.1, from coordinate 8,035 downwards.
GTGAACTGTTAATTGAATAATTTTGAACTGAATTGGAGAAGTTATTAATGAGGAATTGGAGTATGATTCAGGCCTAATAGAGTTATAATTGATTAAATGATTCAGGCCTAATAGAGTTATAATTGATGAACTATAAAGAGGATGTTTTAACTTTGGTATAAAGTGTAAAAAATATTTAGAAAATTAGAGCTGTAGGTTGAAATTATGGTTTTAATTTCATCTTCCTCTTTTGACCTATTTTACATATCATTAGGGCAGGGATTTGAAGAAACTCAAAGGATGAAAGTTGTAGATCTAGGTCTTATCTTGACCCCTGTGAAACTAGCTTGATTAAATAGTGACTAGAGCTTGAGTTATGATTGTTTTCCTAATACTGCTGTGACAGACCCTTGTTCAGGAACCTTATATTATTTCCTAATTTTTGGAGACTTTAGAGCTCGAATTAGTCAAAGTATAAAACATGAAAAATGATTATTGATCTTGATAAGTTTATGTAGTTAATTGAAGTCATAACTCAAAGAAGGGATTGTTTTACTATGGTTGAGCTCAAATCTGGAAAAATTTTGATTTGTTGAAGGAAATAAATGAGTTCTTTTAATGCAAACGTGATCTTTAGGACATGAATAATGTGTATAAGGTATGGATGAATGAGTATTGAAGAACATAGGGTTTATGAATGAGAATTGGGTGAATGTTTGAGTATATGTTGCTAGAAAAATTTTGGTGAATGTATAGATTTAGCTTGCTAAACTTTTAGATGTAAAGTACCAATTGTGTGTATATTATAAGAAGCCTTTCGATCATGGAAATGGTCAAAGATAAGTGTAAAGTATGATTGATAAATTTGGAGTAAATCAAGCTAATTTAAAGGTACAAACATGATTGCAAAATGGTAGTATACAAAGTATGATGTTGAATGGTTAAGAAATTTGAATAAGGTTACATACCCGAGAAAACTCAATTGAGCATGCATTCAACTTGACATATGTATATATGTGGACAAATGAATATGTATTTGATTGATCGACTTTGTAATGTGAATTATGTATGAATTGTATGATTTTAGATGCTTAAGTCGGATACCATTCAGACATTGCCGAACCATCCAGGCAATATCATATATTAGAGCATACTGTGAGTCAACCTAGATGATTTCACTAGGATTGATCTTATTTCTGTTTAACTTCCAATTATTGAACTGTTTATGATCTTTATGTGAATTCCAGACTTTAATGGTCTGAGGAGTTTGATATTTGGAAATATATTGGAATTGTTTTGTTTGCTTCTAAATTTCGAATGATTTCTGAATACTCAACGAAAGTTGAATGCCGGACTGAGGTACGATGAATCTGAGATTCTGTCTGTGCATCATAAGTAAATGTTTTTGATGGCATATTCTGCTATTTGATGCATTTCATAAAAATACAAGTTCAGATAAAGGCGTTGTGATCAGAGCAGCCAATTTGAAAGAGCTTTAAGCTCAGAATTCTGCACGTAAAGCTTTGATTTGTGATTTTTGTATCAGACTGAGCCCAATGGGCTAGTATCTATATTTGTATTTGAAAGGCACTCAATCACAACAAATAATAATGAATATGGAGTCTCATATGCATCTACATCTGCATCTGCATTTGTATATTTATGATTATAAAACCTTTTCTGAAATTGTGATGATAAAGTGATATGCCATGATAATGTGATTGATTGGGTTATACATGATTTGAAAGAATGTATGTGAAATGTGTGACATTTATTATGTCTTATTGAGATGGAAAATGTTATAAAATTGGTTGGTTGTGTGATATTTATGTATTTGACTACAGTGAGGTCATCAACGTGGTTCACTCATTGAGATCACAAAACTCATCAAAAATTACAATATGGCTTTTCAGGTACGAGACAGGAGACCTAGGTCCCTAATATTTTCTAGAGGAACATTTTGGATTAAGATATGGCTCAAAGGTCTGTCAGCTGACATCAGAGGAGTTGTAGACTATATTATGTAGTTTCTTTGACATGTAAAACTTTTTTTATAAAGGATTGTAAACTGTCTTATGTTTGGTAATGTAAATATTGGTTTTAGTGACTACAATGTAAACTTTTGTGAATGAATGAAATGAAGAGTTGAGGTTTTACATATTGTTTTTTCTTTATGATGCCATTTAAGAGATTATGTTTGCTCTAACATACCGTTGTCATAGGTTATGTACTTGAATGTCCTCTGAATGTTCGGGTATATTCTCTATGATAGTGGGATGTTACAACTTACCATCCCTAAACCAACGGGAAGTTGAAGTTTCAAATTGAGAAATCAAGTTAATCCTGGAGAAAACCGTGCAGCCTAATAGGAAGGATTGGAGTGTAAGACTGGAAGACATATTATAGGCTTATAGGATGACTTACAAAACACCAATTGGAATGTCTCTGTATAGACTAATGTTTGGGAAGTCATGTCATCTTCTTGTGGAATTACAACATAAGACATATTGGGCTGTCAAAAGATGCAACATGCACTTGGATGATGTAGGAGTGCATGGGAAATTGCTACTTCAAGAGTTGGAAGAGATGAGGAATGAGTCATATGAAAATGCAGTGATATATAAGGAGAGGATGAAAGCTTTTCATGATAAGATGATTTCGAGGAAAAGCTTTTTAGTGGGCTAAAAACTATTACTATATCATTCCAAACTCAAACTCCTTACAGGTAAATTGCATACCCGTTGGGTTGGTCCGTTTGTTATCACTCATGTCTTTCCTTTTGATGTAGTGAAGATACGGAGCCTTAAAACTGACAAGATATTCAAAGTGAATGGTCATCGCTTGAAGTCGTATTATGAGGGCTTCCAAACTGAGGATTTGGAGGTGTTGATGCTGGAGGATGTGACTAGTATCACATGATGTAGGCAACTATAAGTCGAGCTAACGACGTTAAACAAAGGCGTTGTTTGGGAGGCAACCCAAGGGGAGTTAATTTTTGTCTTTTACATTTTCATATTTGCTCTTTTTATTAACTGATCCATTTCTTACATTTGATTTTACATTGAGGACAATGTAAGTTTTAAGTGTACGATTGGGGTATGCTAGTTTCTATGCATGTTTTTGAGCTTAACTGTGGCTTATGTGGCTTCTTAGGCAGTTTTCAAAATCAAATAAACAAAATAAAAAATTTTCTTGTTTTCTATTGAATTTAAGATTATTTAGTAATTAGAGCGTGAATTGACTAGAAAAATACATAACAAATTGACATGTACTATTACTTTTATGATTACTTAATGTACATTATTCTTAAAAGAGTGGTGACTAATGGTAAAGAAAAACTATTGAGGTTTTGAGCCATATTAGACTGACACATTCATACCAGTCTCACTATTTTGTTTGTTATGAGTGACCTTCATGACATATACATCCTTACTTTGCGTTGAATTTCTATTCGAGATTACATTGTTTATCACATGCATATTTATGAAAGTGATTAGGCATTCTTCATTGATTATAAGCTACATTAGCCAAATAGCCTAACCATTTATGTGAATTTCCTTACTAATCCTTTTGAGCTGTATTAACCTTTTCTTTTATATAAACCACATTACATCCACCTAACCAAATGTCCTACCCAAGCTTTAAAGCTAGTGGAGCATTTGTTAATTCTTGATGAATATGATTTTGTAAAAGTCTATGTGTTGGCGTTTGCTTATATATGGGTTGATTGAATTTGTTAAAACGTCATGTTATGAATTCTATGTTGATGTAGCCTCTTTCATTTTTATATTAAAAAAAGAAGACAAAGAAGAAAAAATGTTAAATAAAAAGTATGAAAAAGGCAATGTAATTGTTGTGAAAGGTTATTAATTAATAGTTTATCCTCTTTAAGATGTATTGGTTGGGTGTTTGAGTATACAACATATGAAGAGGATGTTATGTTGGATGGAGCATTTCATTGTGTTATATTCATATGGTTTATGATATGAGAGCTGAACTAAGTTGTGAAATATAATTGGTGTATTATTCATAACTGACAGTACCCAGTTATGGATAAATGCTAACTTATGCATTTGATTTTTCATTAAGTGTTACTTTTGCTTTACTAGCTTAATAGCTTTCAAACTACATTAACTAAAATGCATCCCACCTTACCTTAGCCCTTATTAAAAAGTCCTTTGATTTATGATTATGCATGTTACTTTTAGTGATAGAGAAATGAAATAATATGCAAAGTTGTAGATTGTTGTGATTATGAATGGTGTTTGAATGTACCCATAGAAATATCTTGTTTAAACACCTTTTGTCTAAGTCTACCTCTAGATTACTCAATTTCTAAGGTGATAAATGTTAATTGATCATGAGTAGAAGCTTTGAATGTTGAGTTATTGCTATAAGTTTTAAAATTCATTCATTTTTAGTTATGATTATCTATTCTTAGAAGATTTGGAAAATAAGTAAAAATGTTGGTTTGTGATTTTGGTTTTGACAATTTTCCCGAGGATGGTCAAAAGCGTGTGGGGGAAGTTGATATGTGTTTAAATGTTGATTCATTTGATATACTAGACTTAGTGATTAATGCCTTAAAAATGCTTAGGATACTCACTTTAGCTCATATTTGATCTTAGGTACATTTTGAAAGTGAAGGAGGTAAAGCCACCTGAAAGCATGTCCATTGAAGCCATCTTCTCAAAGATTCACATCCACTTGTCTTCATGGAACAATAAAGAAGAAGATTATTGCAAGAGAAGGCAAGATAAAGTAGAAAAGAATGGAAAGATGAGGACACCTAACATGAGTGCATGGTATCTCATTTGAGTGAGACACCACACACACACCAATTGTCCATTTTGCTACATCAAAAACCCAGCTGTCCCATGCAAGATATCTTATGGAAAAAATGTGACAAAGCTTGGAGAATAAGACAAAAAGTGGACAATAACACAAGGTGACGGTCTTCGGTTTTGAAATGCCACCTGTTCAATATTATTCTAATTGGAAAAACCTAGCTGCTTGATACCTCTAGAAGAGGGCTACGAAATAAGGGAAAGAAGTATGGAAGTGTCGGCTGTGGGGGCTAGGAGGAGGAGAACTGAAGCTACCATCTCTATTAGAGAGTGAAGAAAACATGAGGGAGGCTGTTTCATTTGAGTTTTAACATAGCTAGGAGGCATGAAAGAGAGGAGAAAAACAAAGAGTGGCATGAGATAAGTGAGCAACCGAGAGCTGTAAAAGAAGAGAGCTGCATGAGAAGAGAAGAAAAGAGAGTTGCGTGAAATAAGAAATAGAGAAGAGAAGAGTAGAGGTGTGAACAGTAGCTTAGGCTAACCAAGTTAATTCATCCCATCAAGATACAGTGAAGAGTGGCATAAACAAAGAAGAGAGTGGCGATAGAAATAGAAGAGAACATAAAGAGCTTAGAGAATTTACCTGAATAGTATAGATGACCACCATCTTTATTTGTCCCATTAATGAATAGTAACAAAGGGAGAAGAGAGCATTAACGTGGAATAGAGTGGATGGCTAGGTTTTCTTTATTTTTTTACCACCAAAGGATGGAGAAGATGGCTTACACTTAGAGCATAAAAATGGAGACCCAATGCCAGTTCAATAGGAATATTGATGCCAAGTTACTGTTAAGCTATTTTTATCACTTTAAGGTTGTAATTTCTTTTCAGATTGTTGTGTTGTTGGTGTTGATTTGATTAGGTTTTAGGATGAATGATCTTAATACATTATTTTGATTGTTTTATTTAGAACCTATTGCTAAAACATTGAATGCAATCCGTAATCATTACTTTTGATGTTTGTGAGTAGCATCTAATGATCGTTAATCGTTAGGAACAATATAACTTAGGTTAGATAACCCGAACATGTGAGGTTACTTCCTATATTGATTGTTTTCCAATTCATAATGTGATTGCCAAATTAAATCTAGAGATCATATCCTAGGTCATTCAGTAGTTAGTTATAGTTAACGATCGTATCTTAATTAAACACGACCTAAGGGAAAACTGAGATTAGTCGAGTGTTCTATTAGTCTGAGATCAATATTCCGAAGAGAGTTGTAAAGACATTAGGATGATGGAATATGCTTGATCGTGTTTAGGTCGAGATTGACCTTAGAACCAGACCTTACTTATATTCAACACTTTTTTCATTTTCGATTGCTTGTTTTAATTTGTTTTGATAGTTTACTTTTACTTTAATTTCTAAATTGCTTAAAAATCCAAACCCCCTTATATTTTCCTTGCATCAATTATTTTCATTATGAAAATTAACTAAACATTCCCTTTGGATTCTATCCCGACTCATCATAACTACAAATTTTAGTGTACAGAGTTAGGTAAATTTTACAGTGTACTCAACACGCACTGTCATTTACTCATATTGAGTTAGAATCTTCAAAGAGTTTTCATTTTATCTTTTTCATAAGCACCTTGTTGGTGGTTCTTACTAAGTTAATACTTAACCCTTCTTCATTCATACGAGAGCAGACTTCTTTCTAATTTACTTTAACATTGTTTGTTTCCCTTGTAAGCCTAACTATAAGAAGATTCTCAATAACTTCTTGGTGGACTCTCTTGTGATGTTTATAATTAACTCAACTTCTTCAATCTATAGATTGTCCAAGGTAAGTGCATCTATCGTTTTATAGTATATGGTTTAGAGCATCAGCTGTTGATCCCAAAAAGACTATAAGTACTAGTAATAATTCTTTTCCTATTATCTAATTGACAATTAAGATGAATGTGATTAGTTAGATTTAAAGTAAAATAAAATAAAATAAAAACAAATCAACATAATTAAAAAAACTAAGTTTGTCAAAGAATGAAAAATCAACCAATAAAATGATGTTATTTGGACTCCAAATCCCCCTCAAGATTTGCCAATTAGAATTTCATTAAACAAATTATTCTAAAATCCATCAGATCGTTAAAATTTTTAAAATATGTTAATATCTTTCTTAAGACTGTTAACACCTAATTTAATATTAACTAATTGAAATCTCTTTCTTATTAAAACCCTATAATTGCATAATTTTGTTTATAAAATTCACTATTACGTTTAACCATATTTTAGAGCATTTATGTTGACCTATCTCTAGCTTTGCATATAACTGCTTTCGTTTGTGCTAGATCTGTTCATACATTGGATTTCTCTGTAGTATCCCGTCTCTTAAGTTGTTGAAGGATTTAAAATATTAGTCATTAAGTCACAAGAGTGGCATCATATAGAATGAATTTGGTACATTTATGACATGATTTTAAGATTGTATTCAAATGTATAATATTAGCATACACACATGAATTGTGAGTTAGAGAAATTGCACTCAATTGACATATTCTGAGGTATGAAATTAGAATGAATATGACAGGAATGTGCATTTCCAATGTCTTGTATTTTGGTTTACCAATGACAAGAATTGATGGATTATAATTAGTAACTTGGAATTAATTGTTACAATTGAGGTATTGATGAATTAATATATACATCTAGTCTAAGAAAAAGTCAAGTGGTAAGACAAGTTAACATGTGAAAAATTAAGATGACCATACTTATGAAATAAGTGAAAAATGGTATAGCAAATTAATTGACATATGGCAGCAATGATTGAGTGACAAATAGTAGTACATTTAAGTGACAATTGGCAGCCTCATAGAAGGACATGTGTGCTAGCAAGGACGAGGACATTTATCTTGCTAAACATATGACAAGTATCCCTAAAACAAAACACTCATCCTTGACCTACAGCATTGTGTGTTAGCTTCTTGTTGTAGTTACTACAATAGACTCTCTTCTCTTCTCACTGTCGAAACCCTTATAGTTTTGGAAAATCTGCACTTCAAGATCCATCTAAAATCCTACATCAAGAAAGCTAGAACTTGCTATCTTCTATCCTGTTGTCTTCATGTTGTTGAAAACTAATGTACTTCTTGTAACACCCCCTTACCATAAGGTACGCACCGGGACGCCCGCAGGTCATTCCGGTACATATCCTATGATAAGGGAGCGCTACGTGCGATCACTACAGTCACTCCACATGGCATCACAT
>JANQAP020364371.1:0-16944 GCA_026874005.2 Erythroxylum coriaceum | reverse complement strand
TAAAATTAAAGCCTAATCACGACAAAATAATAAAATAAAACCCAACATATAGTAAAAGAAATTCGGGGTCCAACATTCGGTGGATAAAACACAGCTTGATGACAAACCTTCAGTGGACAAATCAACCCGTTGGAATGGTCACTAAGCACTAACGGTGGGAAAACACCCCTTTGGCACACCTTCGATGGGAAAAACACCACATTGACATGGTCGTTAGGCATCTTCGGTGGGCAAAATAGCCTGTTGTCACACCTTTGGTGGGGAAAACAATGCTTTGGCACACCTTTGGTGGAAAAAACAACACGTTGGCATAGTCATAGGCACGTTTGGTGGGAAAAATAGCTTGTTGGGAAGCATCGGTGGGAAACATAGCCCATTGGGAAGCATCGGTGGGAAAAATCAGGTGGTTGGCACATCTTCGGTGGGAAAAACACAATGGTCGCATGGTCGCACAACATCTTCAGTAGGCAAAATAGCCCGTCGACACACCTTTGGTGGACAAAACATAGCCCATTGGTACACCTTCGGTGGATAAAACATAGCTTAATGACACACCTTCGGTGGACAAATCATTCCCTTGGAACTGTGACTAGGCACCAATGGTGGGAAAAACACCTTGTTGGCACACCTTCGATGGGAAAAACACGTTGACATGGTCGTTAGGCAACTTCGGGGGGTCAAATAGCCCGTTGTCACACCTTTGATGGGTAAAATAGCGTGTTGACACACCTTTAATGGAAAAACATCATGTTGGCACGATCGCTAGGCACCTTCGGTGGGCAAAATAGCATGTCAGCATGGTCGCTAGACACCTTAGTTGGGAAAAACTACCCCTTGTCACACCTTTGGCGGGAAAAACAGCCTGTTGACAAGGTTGTTAGGCACTTTTAGTGGGCAAAATAGCCCATTGGCACGATCACTAGGCACCTTTGGTGGGAAAAGCAGTTCCTTGGGCACATTTGTTGGGAAAAACAACCCGTTGGAACTCCTTCAGTAGGCAAAAAAGCCAGCTGGCAAGATTGATAGGCACCTTTAGAGGGAAAAAATTGCTCGTTGGGCACCTTCAGTGCCAAACATAACCTATTAGCACACTTTTTGTAGGCAAAACAACCCGTTGGCACACCTTTGATCGACAAAGATAGCCAGTTGCCATAGTCGTTAGGCACATTCGGTGGGAAAAGCAACACCTTGGCACATTTGATAGGATCCTTGGGTGGGAAAAACATCACATTGGCACACCTTCAGTGGGCAACACAGCCTGTTGGCATGGTCACCAGTCATCTTCGGTGAGCAAAATAGTCCGTTGGACACCTTTCGCAGAAAAACAGCCCGTTGGGACACCTTTGGTAGGAAAAATAGCCTGTTGGCACACCTTTGCTAGATAGAACAACACGTTGGGATAGTTGTGAGGCACCTTCAATGGGAAAAACAACCTGTTGGCACAGTCGCTAGACACTTTCAGTGGGTAAAATAACTCATTGGCACATTTTCTAGGTGCCTTTGGTGCCCAAAATAGCCTATTGACTGGGTTGCTAGGCACCTTCGGTGGGCAAAATAGCCCATTGGGCACCGTCAGTGGAAAAAATAGCCCGTTTGCACACCTTCGGTTAGCAAAACAACCCGTTGGCATGGTCACTAGGTGCCCACCGTGGGAAAAAATAGCTTGTTTGTACATCTTCAGTAGGAAAAACTCCACGGTTGCACGGCCTCTTAAGTGGGCAAAAGAGCCCATTGGCACACCTTTGATGGACAAAACATAGCGTATTGACACACCTTCAGTGGATAAAACATAGCTCGATGGCACACCTTTGGTGGACAAAATAGCTTGTTAGCACGATCACTAGGCACCATCGGTGGGAAAAACACCTTATTGGCCCATCTTCGGTGGGAAAAACACCACGTTGACATGGTCATTAAGGACTTTTGGTGGGCAAAATAGCCTGCTGGCACGGCCTCAAAGCACCTTTGGTGGGCAAAACAACCCATTTGACGATCGTTAGGCAACTTCAGTGAGAAAAACAGCCTGTTGGCTTGGTCACTAGGCACCTTCAGTGGTAAAAACAACCCATTGGCACACCTTTGGTGGGCAAGACAGCCCGTTGACACACCTTCGATGGAAAAAATAAGACGTTGCCAAGATCGCTAGGCACCTTCGGAGGGCAAAATAGCCCATTGGCACAGTCGCAAGCATTTTCGGTGGGAAAAACAACACGTTAGGCACCTTTGGTGGGAAAGACAACCTTATGGCACTCCTTCAGTGGACAAAACAGCCAATTAGCACGGTCGGTAGGCACCTTTGGTGGAAAAACTACCCGTTGGCACACCTTTGGTTAGCAAAACAACATGTTGACAAGGTTGCTAGTCGCCTTCAGTAGGCAAAATAGCCCGTTGGTGCGATCACTAGGCACCTTCGGTGGGAAAAGCAGTTCATTGGGCACATTTGTTGGGAAAACAACTCGTTAGCACTCCTTCAGTGAGCAAAACAATCCGTAGGCACGGTCGTTAAGCACCTTCAGTTGGAAAAAAGTACCCATTGCCTTCAGTGCCAAACACAGCCTATTAACACACTTTTTGTAGGGAAAACAGATAGTTGGCACACCTTCGATGGATAAGACAGCTGATTGGCACAGTCCCTAGGCACCTTGGTGGGAAAAATAGTTCGTTGGGAAACATCGGTGAGAAACATAGCCCGCTGGGAAGCAATGGTGGGAAACATAGCCTGTTGGCATGTTTGCTAAGTACCTTCGTTGGTAAAAACAAGAAATTGGCACACCTTAGGCTGGCAACACAACCCGTGGGCATGGTTGCTACGCATCTTCGGTGGGCAAAATAGTCTGTTAGGCACCTTCGACGGGAAAAACAGTCCGTTTAAAAACCTTCGGCTGGAAAAATAACCCATTAGCATAGTTTTGCTAGGTGAAACAACACGTTGGGACAGTCACTAGGCACCTTCATTGGGAAAAAGAGCCGTTGGCATGTTCGCTAGACACCTTCGATGGGAAAAACAACCCGTTGACACAATTGTTAGGCACCTTCAGTGGGCAAAATAGCCCGTTGGCACACGTTTGGTAGCCAAAAGAACCTGTTGGCCTGGTCGCCAGGCACCTTTGATGGGGAAAACAATTGGCAGCTTCGGTGGGAGTCACAACAAATTGGTACACCTTCAGTGGGACAAATAGCTCGTTGGCTAGTTCATAAGGCACTTTTGGTGGGAAAAATAACCCTTTGGTAAACCTTTGGTGGGTAAAATAGCTCGTTGTCACACCTTTGGTGAGAAAAATAGCATGTTGGCACACCTTCGGTGGAAAAAACATCACGTTGGCACGGTCGCTAGGCAGCTTTGGTGGGCAAAATAGCCTATTAGCATGGTCTCTAGGCAACTTAGGAGGGAAAAACTACCCCTTGTCACACCTTTGGTGGGCAAAACAGCACGTTGGCAAGGTTGCTAGACACCTTCACTGGGCAAAATAGCCCATTGGACCTATCGCTAGGCACCTTCGGTGGGAAAACTAGTTCCTTGGGCACAATTGTTAGGAAAAACAACCCATTGGCACTCTTTTAGTGGGCAAAATAGCCCGTTGGCATGATCGTTAGGCACCTTCAGAGGGAAAAAAATTGCTTGTTGATCACCTTCAGTGCCAAACACAACCTGTTAGCAAACTTTTTGTAGGAAAACCAGCCCGTCGACACACCATCTATGGACAAAGACAGTCCTTGACATAGTCAGTAGGCATCTTCGGTAGGAAAAACAGCCCGTTAGGAAGCATCGGTGGGAAACATAGCCCTTTGGCACACCTTTAGTGGGAAAAGCAGCACGTTGGTATGTTTGCTAGGCACCTTTGGTGGGAAAAACATCACATTGGCACACCTTCAGTGGGCAACACAGCCCATTGGCATGGTCCCCAGTTATCTTCTGTAGGCGAAATAGTTCGTTAGGCACCTTTCGTGGGAAAAACAGCCCATTGGGACACCTTTGATAGGAAAAATAAACTGTTGGCACACCTTGGCTAAGCAAAACAGCACGTTGGGATGGTCATTAGGCACCTTCAATGGCAAAAACAACTTATTGGCATAGTCGCTAGGCACCATCAGTAGGTAAAATAGCTCGTTGGCACATTGGCATAATAGCCCGTTTGCATGGTTGCTAGGCTCTGTAGGTGGGCAAAATAGCCCATTGGGTATCTTCGGTGGAAAAAACAACCCGTTTGCACACCTTCAGTCAGCAAAACAACCAGTTGACACAGTCACTAGGTACCTACAGTGGGAAAAAATAGCTTGTTGGCACATCTTCAGTGGGAAAAACTCCACGGTCATACGGCCTCTTCAGTGGGCAAAATAGCCCGTTGGCACACCTTTGATGGACAAAACACAGCGCATTAGCACACCTTTGGTGGATAAAACACAGCCCAATGGCACACCTTTAGTGGACAAAACAACTCGTTAGCACGGTCACTAGGCACCATCGGTGGAAAAAACACCCCATTGGCACATCTTGGTGGGAAAAGCACCACGACGACATGGTCATTAGGCACCTTCGGTGAGAAAATAGCCTGTTGACACGATCTCTAAGCACCTTTGGTTAGAAAAATAGCCCGTTGTCACACATTCAGTGGGCAAAATAGCCCATTGTATGGTTGCTAGGCACCGTCAGTGGGAAAAACAACCCGTTGGCTTGGTCGCTAGACATCTTCGGTGGTAAAAATAGCCTGTTGGCACACCTTTGGTGGGCAAAATAGTCGATTGACACACCTTCGGTGGAAAAACAACACGTTGCCACGGTCGCTAGGCACCTTACGTGGGCAAAATAGCTCGTTGACATAGTCGCTAGGCACTTTCGGTGGGAAAAACAGCACGTTGGGCACCTTTGGTGGGAAACACAACCCTTTGACACCCCTTCAGTGGACAAAACAACCAATTGGAACGGTCACTAGGCACCCTTACTGGGCAAAATAGCTAGTTCGCATTGTCATTAGGCACTTATGGTGGAAAAACTACCTGTTGGCACATCTTTGATCGGAAGAACAACATGTTGACATGGTTGCTAGGCGCCTTCAGTGTGCAAAATAGCCCATTGGTGCGATCGCTAGGCATCTTCAGGGGGAAAAGTAGTTCATTGGGCACATTTTTTGGGAAAAACAACCTGTTGGCACTCCTTCAATGGGCAAAACAGCCTGTTGGCACGGTCGTTAGGCACCTTTGGGAAAAAAAAACTGCCCGTTGGCCACCTTCAGTGCCAAACATAGCTTATTAGCACACTTTTCGTAGGCAAAACAGCCCGTTGGCATACCTTTGATGGACAAGACAGCCCATTGGCATGGTCACTAGGCACCTTTGATGGAAAAAACAGCTTGTTGGGAAGCATTGGTGAGAAACATAGTCCGTTGGGAAGCATCGGTGGGAAACATAACCCCTTGGCATGTTTGCTACGTACCTTCGGTGGTAGCAACAACACATTGGCACACCTTAGATGGGTAAAACAACCCGTGGGCATGGTTACTAGGCATCTTTGATGGGCAAAACAGTTCCTTGGGCATCATCGGTGGGAGAAACAACCCCTTGGAACACTTTCGGTAGGAAAAATAGCCTATTGGCACGACTCTGCTAGTCAAAACAACACATTGGGACAGTCACTAGGCACCATCGATGGGAAAAAAGCCCCATTGGCATGTTCGCTAGGCACCTTCGGTGGGAAAAACAGCTCGTTGACACAGTTGCTAGGCACCTTTGGTGGTAAATTAGCCCGTTGGCACACCTTCGGTGGCCAAAAGAACCCGTTGGCATGGTCATCAAGCACCTTCAATAGGGAAAACAACCCATTGGGCACCTTCGGTGGGAGACACAACTCGTTGGTACACCATCAGTGGGGCAAATAGCCCATTGGCTAGTTCGCTAGGCATCTTTGGTTGGAAAATAGCCCCTTGGTAAACTTTCAGAGGGCAAAATAGCACGTTGGAACACCTTCGATTGGGCAAATAGCCAATAGGCACGGTCGCTAGGCACCTTCAATGGGCAAAACAGCTCATTGGGCATCTTCAACGGTAAAAATAGCTCATTTGCACACCTTCTATAGGGAAAAAAACCATTGGCACAGTCGCTAGGTACATTTGTAGGGCAAAATAGCCCATTGGCACAACTTTGGTGGGAAAACAGCCCATTGACACGATCATCAGGCACATTCGGTAGGAAAAATAGCCTGTTGGCACCTTCGATGGTAAAAACAACCCATTGGATCACCTTCGATAGCCAAAATATCCCATTGGCACTCCTTTGCAAAGCAAAACAGCATATTTGCACGGTCGCTAGGCACCTTCGATTGGAAAAATAACCCGTTGGCATGTTTGCTAAACACTTTCAGCGGGAAAACAACAAAGTCACACAGTCACTAGGCATCTTCAACGGGCAAAATAACCTGTTGGCGCAATCACTAGGCACCTTTGGTGGGCTAAACAGCCAGTTGGCACACATTTAGTGAGCAAAACAGCCCATTGACACTGTTGCTAGGCACCTTCAGTGGGCAAAACAGCCCATTGGGCACCTTAGGTGGAAAAAACATCCTGTTTGCACACCTTAGGTAGACAAAACAATCTTTTGGCAAGGTCGTTAGGTGCCATCGTTGGGAAAAAATAGCCCGTTGGCACATCTTCGGTGGGGAAAACACCATGGTTGCATGGTCGCATAGCATCTTCAGTGGACAAAATAGCCCATTAGCACACCTTCGATGGACAAAAGATAGCCCTTTGGCATACCATTAGTGGATAAAACACAATCAGATGGCACACTTTAGTGGACAAAGCAACCAGTTGGAACGGTCTCTAAACACCAACGGTGGGAAAAAAACCCTGTTGGCACAACATCGATGGGAAAAACACCAAGTTGACATGGTCATTGGGCACCTTCAGTGGGCAAAATAGCCTGTTGTCACACCTTTGATGGGCAAAATACTGCACTGGCACACCTTCGAGAGAAAAACAACACAATGGAATGGTCGTTAGGCACCTTTGGTGGGCAAAATAACCTAGTAGCATGGGCACTAGGCACCTTCGGTGGGAAAAACTACCCCTTGTCACACCTTTAGTGGGAAAAACAGCATGTTGACATGGTTGTTAGGCACCTTCAGTGGGAAAATAGCCCATTTGCGCGATCGTTAGGCACCTTCAGTGGGAAAAGCAGTTCGTTGGGCAAATTTGTTGGGAAAAACAACCCATTGGCACTCCTTCAGTAGGTAAAATCGCCCATTGGCACGATTTGCAGGCACCTTCAGCAGGAAAAAATTGCCCCCTGGGCACCTTCAGTGCCAAATTTAGCTTCTTAGCACACTTTTTGCAGGCAAAAGAGCCCGTTGGCACACCATCGATTGACAAAGACAGCCCGTTGGCACAGTCACTAGGCACCTTCAATGGGAAAAATAGCCCGTTGGGAAGCAATGGCAAGAAACATAGTTCGTTGGCACACCTTTGGTGGGAAAAGCAGCACGTTGGCAGATTTGTTAGGACCTTCGATGGGAAAAACATCGCATTGGCACACCTTCAGTGGGCAACACAGCCCGTTGGCATGGTGGCCAGTCATCTTCGGTGGGCAAAACAGTCCGTTGGGCACCTTCGATGGGAAAAACAACCCATTGGGACACCTTTGGTAGGAAAAATAGCCTATTGGCACACCTTCGCTACGTAAAACAGCACGTTGGGACAGTCGTTAGGCACCTTCGATGGGAACAAAAGCCCATTGGCACAGTCGTTAGACACCTTCGGTGGGCAAAATAGCCCATTGGGCACCTTTGATGGAAAAAATAGCCTGTTTGCACATCTTTCGTAGGCAAAACAACCGGTTGACATGGTCGCTAGGCATCTTCGATGGGAAAAATTAGCTTGTTGGCACATCTTCGATGGGAAAAACTCCACAGTCACACGACCTCTACAGTGGGCAAAATAACACATTGGCACACCTTTGGTGGACAAAACACAGCGCATTAGCACACCTTCGATCGATAAAACACAGCCCAATGGCACAGCATTGGTGCACGAAACAGTTCATTAGCACGGTCACTTGGCACCATCGGTCAGAAAAACACCCTGTTGTCCCACCTACGGTGGGAAAAACACCACACTGACATGGCAGTTAGGCACCTTTGAGGGGCAAAATAGCCCATTGGCACGATTGCTAAGCACCTTTGGTAGGCAAAATAGCCCGTTGCCACACCTTCACTGGGCAAAACAGCCTGTTGGACGGTTGCTAGGCTCCATCAGTGGGAAAAACAGCCCCTTGGCTTGGTCGCTAGGCACCTTCGGTCGAAAAAATAGCCCGTTGGCACACTTTTGGTGAGAAAAATAGTGCATTGGCACACCATCAGTGGAAAAAATAGCATGTTAACATGGTTGCTAGGCACCTTCTGTGGGAAAAATAGTCCGTTGGGTACGTTTGATCTAAAATACAGCCCATTGGCACAGTCGCCAGGCACGTTCGTTGGGCAAAATAGCCCATTGACATGTTCATTAGGCACCTTCAGTGGCAAAACAGCCCATTGGAACAGTCGCTAGGCACCTTTGTTGGGCAAAACAATGAGTTGACAAACCTTCGATGGAAAACACCTCGTTGGCACACCTTCGATGGGAAAAACACGACGTTGACATGGTCATTAGTCACCTTTGGTGCGTAAAATAGCTCGTTGTCACACCTTTGGTGGGCAAAATAGAGTGTTGGCACATCTTTGGTGGAACGAACAGCACGTTGGCACAATCGCTAGGCACCTTTGGTGGGCAAAATAACCTATTAGCATGGTTGCTAAGCACCTTAGGTGGGGAAAACTACCCCTTATCACACCTTTGGTAGGAAAAACAGCATGTTGGCAAGGTTGCTAGGCACCTTTAGTGGACAAAATTGCCCATTAGTATGATCACTAGGCACCTTCGGTGGGAAAAAGCTGTTCGTTGGGCACATTTGATGGGAAAAATAACCCATTAGGCACCATTTGTTCCAAACACAGCCTGTTAGCACCCTTTTTGTAGGTAAAACAGCCCTTTGGCACACCTTCGATGGACAAAGACAGTCCGTTGGCACAGCCACTAGGCACCATCGATTTGAAAACACCCCGTTAGGAAGCATTGGTGGGAAACATAGCCCGTTGCCACACCTTCGATGGGAAAAGAAGCACGTTGGCACATTTTCTAGGCACCTTCGGTGGGAAAAACATCACATTGGCACACCTTCAGTGGGCAACACAGCCCTTGGCATGGTCACTAGTCATCTTCGATGGGTAAAACAGTCCATTGGGCACCATCGGTGGGAAAAACATCTAGTAGGGACACCTTTGGTAGGAAAAATAGCCTGTTGGCACAACTTCGCTATGCAAAACAACACGTTGGGACAGTCGTTAGGCATCTTCAATGGGAAAAACAGCCTCTTGGCACAGTCGCTAGACACCTTTGGTAGGCAAAATAGCTCATTGGCACATTTGCTAGGTGCCTTTGGTGGCCAAAGCAGTCTATTGACATGGTTGCTAGGCCACTTCGGTGGGCAAAACAACCCATTGGGCACCTCCTGAAGAGAAAACAACCCGTTGACACACCTTCAGTGGATAAAACATAGCTCGATGGCACAACTTTGGTGGACAAAACAGCTCATTAGCACGGTCACTAAACACCATCGGTGGGAAAAATGCCCCATTGACACACCTTTGGTGGGGAAAACAGCACGTTGACATGGTCATTAGGCACCTTTAATGGGCAAAATAGCCCGTTGGCATGGTCTCTAAGCACCTTTGGTGGGCAAAACAGCCCGTTGGACTGTCGCCAGGCATCGTCAGTAGGAAAAACAACCCGTTGGCTTTGTCATTAGGCACCTTCGGTGGGAAAAACTGCCAGTTGGAACACCTTCGATAGGAAAAATAGCTCATTGGTACAGCTTTGCTAGACAAAACAGCACGTTGGGACAGTCGCTAGGCACCTTCGATGGGAAAAAAGCCAGTTGGCATTTTTGTTAGGAACCTTCGGTGGGAAAAATAGCCCGTTGACACAATTGTTAGACACCTTTAGTAGGTAAAATAGCCCATTGGCATACCTTTGGTGGCCAAAACAACCCGTTGGCATGGTCGTCAGGCACCTTCGGTGGGAAAAACAATCTGTTAGGCACCTTCGGTGGGAAACACAACCCGTTGGTACACCTTCAGTAGGGCAAATAGCCTGTTGGCTAGTTCGCTAGGCACCTTTGGCTGGAAAAATAGCTCTTTGGTAAAATTTCGGTGGGCAAAATAGCCAATTGACACAACTTTTTTGGGTAAAATAGCCCGATGGAACACCTTCGATCGAGTAAATAGCCAACAGGCACAGTCGCTAGGCACCTTCAGTGAGCAAAACAACTCATTGGGCACCTTTAGTGGCAAAAACAACCCATTTGGACACCTTCTGTAGGGAAAACAGCCCATTGGCACAGCTACTAGGCACCTTCGGAGGGCAAAATAGCTCATTGGCACAACTTTGTTAGGAAAAACAACCCATTGACATGATCTTCTGGCACATTTGGTGGTAAAAATAACCCATTGGATCACCCTCGGTAGGCAAAATAGCCTATTAACAGACCTTTGCTAGGCAAAGCAGCATGTTGGCATGGTTTCTAGGCATGTTTGATAAGAAAAACAACCCGTTGACATATTCGTCAGGCACCTTCAGTAGGAAAACACCACAATCGCACGATCTATAGGCATCTTCAGTCAGCAAAAGAACTCGTAGTCGTGATCACTAGGCAGCTTCGGTGGGCTAAACTGCCAATTGGCACACATTCAGTGTCCAAAACAGCCCATTGGGCACCTTCGGTGGAAAAAACATCCCATTTGCACACTTTTGGAAGGCAAAACAACCCATTGGCATGGTCACTAGGTGCCTTCGATGTGAAAAAATAGCCCGTTGGCACATCTTTGGTGGAAAAAATCCATGATTGTATGGTCACACAGCATCTTCAGTGAGCAAAATAGCCCGTTGGCACACATTCGGTAGACAAAACATAGCATATTGGCACACCTTCAGTGGACAAAACATAGCTCGATGGCAAACCTTCGGTGGGCAAAACAACCTGTTGGAACGGTCACTAGGCACCAACGGTAGGAACAACACCCCATTGGCACACCTTTGATGGGAAAAACACCACGTTGATATGGTCAGTAGGCACCTTCGGTGGGCAAAATAGCCCGTTGTAACACCTTTGGTGGGCAAAACAGTACATTGGCACACCTTCGATGGGAAAAACAACACGTTGGAATGGTTGCTAGGCACTTTTGGTGGGCAAAATAGCCTGGTAGCATGGTCGCTAGGCACCTTCCGTGGTAAACACTACCCCTTGTCACAGCTTTGGTGGGAAAAACAACATATTGGCAAGGTTTCTAGGCATCTTCAGTGGGAAAATAACCCATTGGCACGGTCGCCAAGCACTTTCGAAGGGAAAAGCAGTTCGTTGGGCACATTTGTTAGGAAAAACAACCCGTTGACACTCCTTCAGTGAGCAAAATAGCCCATTGGCACGATCGTTAAGC
The DNA here is from genome assembly GCA_026874005.2 of Erythroxylum coriaceum. Classification (NCBI taxonomy): domain Eukaryota; kingdom Viridiplantae; phylum Streptophyta; class Magnoliopsida; order Malpighiales; family Erythroxylaceae; genus Erythroxylum; species Erythroxylum coriaceum. The sequence goes on along the minus strand of JANQAP020364371.1, from coordinate 5,426 downwards.
ACCTTTAGTAGGGAAAAATTGCCCGTTGGGCAACTTCAGTGCCAAACACAGCTTGATAGCACACTTTTTGTAGGCAAAATAGCCCGTTGGCACACCTTCGATGGACAAAGACAGCCAGTTGGCACAGTCACTAGGCACCTTCGATGGGAAAAACAACCCATTGGGAAGCATCGATGGGAAACATAGCCCATTGGAACACCATCGGTGGGAAAAGTAGCACATTGGCGCATTTGCTAGGCACCTTCGGTGGGAAAAACATCACACTGACACACCTTCAGTGGGCAACACAGCCTGTTGGCATGGTCACTAGTCATCTTCGGTGGGCAACATAGTTCATTGGGCACCTTTGGTGAGAAAAACAGCCCGTTGGGACACCATTGGTAGGAAAAATAGCCCATTGGCACACCTTCGTTAGATAAAATAACACGTTAGGACAGTCGTTAGGCACCTTCAATGGGAAAACAGCCCCTTGGCACAGTTGCTAGACACCTTTGGTGGGTAAGATAGCTTGTTGGCACATTTGTTAGGTGCCTTTGGTCGTCGAAATAGCCCATTGGCATGGTTGCTAGGCACCGTTGGTGGTCAAACCGACCCATTGGACACCTTCGATGGAAAAAACAGCCCGTTTGCACACCTTCAGTAGGTATAACAACCCTTTAGCACGATCATTAGGCGTCTTCGGTGGGAAAAATAGCTTCTTGGCACATCTTTGGTGGGAAAAACTCCACGATCGCACGACCTCTTTAGTGGGCAAAATAGCCCGTTGGCACACCTTTGGTGGACAAAACACAGCGCATTAGCACACCTTCGGTGGATAAAACACAGCCTGATGGCATATCTTTGGTGGACAAAACTACTCACTAGCACGGTCACTAGGCATCATCAGTGAGAAAAACACCCCATTGGCACACCTTTGGTGGAAAAAACACCACGCTGACATGGTCGTTAGGCACCTTCTGGGGGCAAAATAGCATGTTGGCACAGTCACTAAACACCTTTGGTGGGCAAAACAGCCCGTTGGATGATCGCTAGGCACCGTCAATGGGAAAAACAACCCGTTGGCTTGGTCACTAGGCATCTTCGTTGGGAAAAAACTACCCGTTAGCACACCTTTGGTGGGAAAACAACGCGTTGGCACACCTTCAGTAGAAAAACAGCATGTTGGGACAGTCGCTAGTCACCTTCGGTGGGAAAAATAGCCCGTTGGCACGGTCTCCAAATACTTTCGGTGAGAAAAACAGCCCATTGGGTACATTCTCTTTGAAATACAACCCATTGGCACCCCTTCGGTGGACAAAACTACCCATTGGCACGGTCGCTAGACACGTTTGGGGGCTAAAATAGCTTATTGGCATGTTTACTAGGCACTTTCAGTGGGAAAATAGCCCGTTGGCACAGTCGCTAGGCACTTTTGGTAGGCAAAACAGCTCATTGGCAAACCTTCGGTAGGCAAAATAGCATGTTGGCACAGTCACTAGGCACCTTCAATGGGCAAAATAGCCCATTGGCGTGGTCACTAGGCATTTTTGGTGTGGAAAATAGCCAGTTGGGCACCTTCGTAGGAAACACAACCCGTTGGCACACCTTCAGTGGGCAAAATAGCCCATTGGCACGGTAGCTAGGCACCTTTGGTGGGCAAAATAGCTTGTTAGCATGGTCGCTAGGCACCGTCAGTAGGACAAAATACCCATTGGCATACCTTTGGTGGGAAAAACAGCATGTTGGCATGGTTTTTCGGCACCTTCAGTGGGCAAAATAACCCGTTGGCACGATCACTTGACACCTTCGGTGGGAAAAGCAGTTAGTTGGGCACATTTGTTGGGGAAAACAACCAGTTGGCACTCTTTCAATGGGCAAAATAGCTCGTTGGCACAGTCGTTAGGCACCTTTACTGGGAAAAAACTACCCGTTGGGCACCTTTAGTGGCAAACACAGCCTGTTAGCACATTTTTTGTAGGCAAAATAGCCCGTTGACACCCCTTCGATGGAATAGAGAGCCCATTGGCAAGGTCACTAGATACCTTTAGTGGGAAAAATATCCCGTTAGGATGAATCGGTGGGAAACATAGCTCGTTAAGAAGTATCTGTGGCGAAAAATAGCCCGTTGGCACATCTTCAGTAGTGAAAACACCATGGTCGCATGGTCGCACAGCATCTTCAGTGGGTAAAATAGCCCGTTGGCACACCTTCGGTGGATAAAACATAGCCCACTGGCGCACGTTCGGCGGATAAAACACAACCCGATGACACACCTTTGGTTGGAAAAAACAGCTGACTTGAACGGTCATTAGGCATTAACGGTAGGAAAAACACCCCATTGGCACACCTTCGATGGGAAAAACACCATGTTGACATGGTCATTAAGCACCTTTGGTGGGCAAAATAGCTCGTTTCCACACCTTTGGTGGGCAAAATAGCATGTTGGTACACCTTCGGTGGAAAAAACAACACGTTGGCAAGGTCGCTAGACACCTTCGGTGTGCAAAATAGCCAGTTAGCATGGTCACTAGGTGCCTTAGGTGGGAAAAACTACCCCTTGTCACACCTTTGGTGGGAAAAACAGCAGGTTGGCATGGTTTCTAGGCACCTTTAGTGGGCAAAATAGCCCATTGGCCTGATCGCTAGGCACCTTCGGTGGGAAAAGCAGTTCGTTGGGCACATTTGTTTGGAAAAATAACTCGTTAGCACTGCTTCAGTGGGCAAAATAGCTCATTGGTACAATCATTAGGCACCTTTAGAGGGAAAATATTACCCGTTGGGCACATTCAGTGGCAAACACAGCCTGTTAGCACACTTTTTGTAGGCAAAACAGCCTGTTGGCACACCTTCGATGGACAAGACAGCCCATTGGTGTGGTCACTAGGCAACTTTGGCGAGAAAAACAGCCCGTTGGGAAGCATCGGTGGGAAACATAGCCTGTTGGAAAGCATCAGTGAGAAAAAACAACCCGTTGGCACATCTTCGGTGGGAAAAACACCATGGTTGCATGGTCGCATAGCATCTTCAGTGGGCAAAATAACTCATTGGCACACATTCGGTGGACAAAACATACCCATTGGCACAACTTCGGTGGATAAAACAAAGTCCGATGGCACACCTTCGGTGGATAAAATAGCCTGTTGGAACGATCACTAGGCACCAACGTTGGGAAAAACACCCCGTTGGTACACCTTTAATGGTAAAAACACCACATTGACATGGTCGTTAGGCACATTTGATGGTCAAAATAGCTCGCTGTCATACCTTTGGTGGGTAAAACAGCGCGTTGGCACACCCTTGGTAGAAAAAATAACACATTGGAACAATCGCTAGGCACCGTCGATGGGCAAAATATCCTAGTAGCATGGTCGCTAGGCACCTTGGGTGGGAAAACTACCCCTTGTCACACCTTTGTGGGAAAAACAACATGTTGGCAAGGTTGCTAGACTCTTTGAGTGGGAAAATAGCCCATTGGCGCGATCGCTAGGCACCTTCAGTGGGAAAAGCAGTTCGTTGGGCACATTTGTTGGGAGAAACAACCCATTGGCACTCCTTCAATGGGCAAAATAGCCTGTCGGCATGATCGTTAGGCATCTTCAACAGGGAAAAATTGCCTGTTGGGCACCTTCAGTGTCAAACACATCTTGTTAGCACAATTTTCTTAAGCAAACAACCTGTTTGCACACTTTTGATGGACAAAGACAGCCCGTTGGCACGGTAACCAGGCACCTTCGGTGGGAAAAGCAAGCCGTTGGGAAGCATCAGTGAGAAATATAGCCCGTTGGCACATCTTCAATAGGAAAAGCAACACATTGGGATGTTTGGTAGGCACCTTCGGTGGGAAAAACATCACATTGGCATGCCTTCAGTGGGCAATATAGCCTATTGGCGTGGCCGCCAGTCATCTTCGGTGGGCAAAATCTTCTATTGGGCACCTTCAGTGGAAAATACAGCCCGTTGGGACAATTTTGGTAGGAGAAATAGCCCGTTGGCACACCTTCGTTAGACAAAACAACATGTTGGGACGATCGCTGGACAAGTTTGGTGGGCAAAATAGCTCGTTGGCACATTTGCTAGGTGCCTTCGGTGGGGAAAAACATCACGTTGGCACATCTTTAGTGGGCAACATAGCCCGTTGGCATGGTTGCAAGTCGTCTTCGGTAGGGAAAACAATCCGTTAGCCACCATCTGTGGGAAAAATAGCCCGTTGGGACACCTTTGGTAGGAAAAAAGCCCGTTGGCACACCTTTGCTACGAAAAACAGTAGATTGCGACAGTCATTAGGCACCTTTAACGGGAAAAACAACCCATTGGTGCGGTCGCTAGACACCTTTGGTAGGCAAAATAGCTTGTTGGCACATTTGCTAGGTGCCTTTGGTGGCCAAACCAACCTATTGACATGGTTGCTAGGCACCTTCGATGGGCAAAATAGCCCATTGGGCACCTTCGGTGGAAAAAACAGCCTATTTGCACACCTTCGGTAGGCAAAACAACCCATTGGCACGGTAGCTAGGCTCCTTTGGGGGGAAAAAATAGCTTGTTGGCACATCTTCGATGGGTAAAACTTCACAATCGCTCGACCTCTTCAGTGGGTAAAATAGCCTGTTGGTGCACCTTTAGTGGACAAACACAGCGCATTGGCACACCTTCGGTGGATAAAACAAAGCTAGATGGCACACCTTTGGTGGACAAAACAGCTTGCTAGCTCGATCACTAGGCACCATCGGTGGGAAAAACACCCTGTTGGCACACTTTCGGTGGGAAAAACACCACATTGATATGGTTGTTAAGCACCTTCGGTGGGCAAAATAGTCCGTTAGCATAGTCGCTAAGCACCTTCGATGGGTAAAATAGCCTATTGGACGGTCGCTAGGCACTGTCAGTGGGAGAAATAGCTCGTTGGCTTTGTCGCTAGCCACCTTAGTGTTAGTAGTGTGCCCTAGGCCAATGGACATATGTGAGTTTTGTACTGACATTATGACTTATTAATAATATATTATGAGGTATTCTTTTATATATGCATGTATATTGTTTATGTAATGTGATTTACATTCTATAAATAGTATTGGGCTTATGTCATCAAGTATGTGACTTGATAGTAAAACCATAAGCATTATAATACTATTCTAAACTATCCCTAGTCGATTGTTATTGGTGGAACGATAATGAATTAAGGTTAGTATGTGTTATGATTGATGATCACGTTTTCTAATCATGGATATGAGTTATCAAATCAAAAACATAGATATATGTTAGAGAACATAAACTGGACCGACCCACAAAGAGAACACTACATGGTATCATGTCATTAGTGATTCTCAATATGGTCTGACTTTAGTCCTTTGACCTGAAGTCATCATGGTTCCCTATATGAGGAATTCAGTGTTTTGACATTAGACTAAGTTATCTTTAACCGGATAACAAGTAGTCTTATGTTGGACATTAAA
>JANQAP020363915.1:0-16951 GCA_026874005.2 Erythroxylum coriaceum | reverse complement strand
GTATCCCGGACCATAAGAGGCTATTGTATCCATCATAGGTTGATAATAATAAGACTGAGAAGCATTAAATGACGAACTTGTATCATGCCACCATCTAGCTACTGCCATATCCACATTGTGAGCCGTATCTCTTGATTGCATTAAACTACAAATTGAAGGTTGAGCTTCAGGAGTTGTTCGTGGTGCAAAGAAACTAGTCACTTGCCTTCTTCTCTTCCTCACATCAGGTTCAGATACTTCTTCTTGAGCCTGAGATGGAATACCACTACCACCACTACCATTACCACCTTCGACATTTCCATAATCACCACGAAAACTAGAAAACAAACTTCTACTACCAATTTCAAAATTCAACCTTTCCCTTCTATCTCTCTCTTGTTACTATTCATCAAGCAATGTTTTTATTTGCCACTTTACATCATGACTTACTTTTTTACAGGGTTCTACATCTCCTTTAACTCCAGCTAAATGCTTCTTCAATCGGGTGATTCCTCCACCTTTCAAATGTTTGTTACAAAACAAGCAAATTGTATGATTCTTCATACCTGGGACCAATGTAGCATGAGCCCAAGCTGGATCATTATACCTTCCTCCCGAAGTTTGATAAGGAGTAGTTAAACTTCCTTCCATTTATCTGTAACAAAAATATGAAGATGAAATTTAAAAGCTAGTATACACCTTAAACATTGTAATTAATTTTGACTTCTTAAACAAATAGTAAAAAATTAATTTAATCTAAAATTTAAGAAGTCAAACTTTAGTTATATCTAAAGTAATCAATTGTAATTGTTGTTTTTCTATATAAATATGATGCCATTTGACTAATTTCAATTTATGTTTTTTTGTATATGTTTAGACAAATTATCTTTTCTTCAAATAATGATAGTGTAATTATACTTACAGGCTACAACTACTTGCCATTTAGCAGCTACATGCCACTTAGCATAGCATGAATGAATCTTCTTATGAATACGATGCTATTTAGCAAAGCATGAGCTATGAATGGATATTATGGATTAGATCTTCTTAATTTTATATTTTTATTTTTAATTTTGTTTTTATTTTTAAATTAAGTCATGAATGAATGGTTTAATTCTGTTTTTATTTTCAAATTAAGCCATGAATGAATAGTTTAATTATGTTTTTTTTCAAACTTCAAACATAAATGAATCAAATCAACCAAAGTACTAATACCAAACCATTACAATAAACCACATTGCTATATACCTTTCATAAACCAATCCAACAAATACGATTTTCAGTTTCACTTTTCACTTCATATTTCATTATCAATTCATTCGATTATTCCACAATCCAAAATTCCAAACCAACCAGTTCCAATTTCCAAACCATCCACAAACAATCAAGTCATCAACATAACATACGGATTAAACAATTTTTTAATTACCAAAACAAAAACCAACCCACAAATTACAACCTTCAAATCCAATCAAACCAACATTCCAACTCCGTCGACAGAGAATCCACAGACAATTCAACATTTTCTCCAACCATCGACAAACAATCCACCAAAAATTTATCACAACACAAACAATCCTTCACAACACAAACAATTAACATAACAATTCTAATAGAAATTCAATAAAAACACACCCAAAGGCCAAAACCAAACCAACAGAAACACAATCGATGATGGGTCAGACGTCAGGTAAGAAGATCTGGGTATTATTCTCAGATCCAAATGTTGATGTTACAACAGAGAGAGATAGGCAGGTGACTAAGAGGAGAGGGACAGGCGATGGAGAGGGAGGAGGAATGCCGATGTTGTGATGGAGAGGGAGGCGACAGGCGACGGATAGGGAGGTGACAGGCAACAGAGAAGGACATGAGTATGTGACAGGTGACGAAGAGAACGACTGCTGACCACCGCTGACGATGAGAGGAGAGGAGAGTGGATAGTGGAGAGCGACGACAGAGTGAGAGAGGAGCGAAAAGTCAAAATGAGAAGAGATGACACAACCAGGAGAGGAGAGGAGTCGGGGGGTACTTTTTAGGGTTAACTTTTTTTTTCAATTTAGTCCTCCAAGTTTCGGCATTTTACAGTACTGGCCCGGTATTTTCCAGTATTGTGAGTACCGGCTGGTACCAGCTGAAAACAGCCGATACTCACGGTCGATACCGTAAGTAAGGATACCGTTCTGGTTACTGGCCGGTACTGAACGGTATCCGTAAGGTTGCCACTAACCCCTCTGTACAAATCTCTATAAAATCTAATATTGATGGGCGTGTGTTATAATTAATTCGATAGACACTCTTTCACTAGAATATTAAATATTGAGCTATGGAAAGATATGATATTGGACATATAAAAGGAGATCAAGGATAAATATTATAGAGGATATGTGCACACTGTGTTGGCAGATCTGTTGAAGGATATGAAGAAGCAATCCAATATGGCCGAAGATCATGGCTTAGTCGAACAACGTTATATCCGTCGTCTTGCTCGCTTCCAACGTATGATAAGTGAGGGTGACATACCTGTATATATCATGTGCTAAACGTGGAAGATACTTTGTTATGATACATATTGGTGAGATGTTGCATTATAAGATGATGCCCAAGGAGCATGCGAAAGCCCAGTTCTGCATGAAGCTGCCTGGTGAGGGCCATTATATGTTCTACAATGGTGAGATATAGAGTTATGTAGAAACGGTTCCATCCGTTAATCCAGATGGAGTATGCTTTATTATAATGGATGAGGATATTATTGTCACCAGTTATAATGGGTACATTAATACTTTTTGATGTGTACCAGTGCGTCACCTCTGACGCAAATGTTATGTAATAAGCATGTTTTTATCACGACACGTATGTTTAAAAAAATATGTTATGAAATGTTATGTAATAGGTGACTGACGTAAACGTTATGTAATAAGCGTGTTTTATCACGGCACATATGTTTAATAAAATATTTTATGAGTTATTCATATAGCTTAAACTGACGTGGCTTTCACAAAGGATGATGGGACTCCATTGTCTTCTGCATCTTCTTATCGTCTTCTTCCATCTTACGTTTACCCTTACGTATCTCCTCACGTCGTTTAAGCTCTTTATCTCTATCCATAGCAATCTTCTCCTTCTTACGTTGATCTTGAGCATACTGATGGATATGATAGTCACGTATGGAATAATGGGAATATCCTTTAAGGATGATATTTGTTCCACTAACTCTTCAATACTTATGATAGTATCTTACATCTTTCAACAACACCATGCACAACTGAGTGTGCTACATCTTCTTTTTTTTGTTACAAGGGAAGCTAAAACATTAAGAATCTGAAAACAGAGGCACTGGGCCAAGGACGCCTAAGCGGAGTCCGCGAGGATGGTGCGCCCCAAACGAATCATGGATTAAGGCTTCGTGAATAAGCGACGGCAGATCTCGTAAGTACTGAAGCCGTGGACTGGATGCAGCTTCTAATGAGGCTAGGAAATCAGCACACTGGTTACCCTCGCGGTGGATATGCTAGAAATGGACCTCCCAGGGGCGATGGAGCAACCCTCGAATACCTGTCAACAAAAGAGAGATGTCAGTCAGGCTGTCAGTGGAAGGGGAGAGGATGTTGATGACCTCCAGCGAGTCCACTTCGACAACCACTTGGCGATAGCTGCTGTCCCACGCCAAACTGAGCCCTGCGTGGACAACCTTGGAACACGGCACTTACACGCCACCATGTTAAACATCGTATTTAAAGGTGGTCGCTTATGTTTCTCCTACACACCTATACACCCCCATATCGCCCTTTTGATGATGAACGCAATTTTCTATATGCTTCTATGTAGTTCCTATGTTGGCGATGATCTTTGTCAAAGAATTTGCTAGAGAACACGACCAACTATAGACCTATGTTTGGAGCCATGTAGCTCATTACAGTTAGACTTTCAAGTTTTAAAGAAAAAGAGAGACGAAAAAGAGAGAGTTCTTTTGGCCTAGAAATATTCCAAAGTCATTTTAAAGTTGTTCAATATTGGTTTTGAACATGGCAACATCATTATCTAAGGATAGATCAAGATTTTAACAAAAATTCTTTGGAAGATTCAAGAACAATAATTTCTTTATTGTTTTTGTGTTGATATTCTTTGTTTGATTATGAACTAAATTAGAATATAGACTTAGGTAAAACGAACCTAGGATATAATATAATTTTATTGATAATGGATTTAGCAAAATACTTAGTTTTCTTGTAATTTATCCATATTTTTATATTGATTTAATTAAGGGAGTGAAAGTGAAAGATTCAACTATACTTGATTCATATATAAAGATTAAAGAGATGAGATGTTTCTTTAGGTCACAACATGAATATAAAGAGTTAAGTGTGAGCTATACAAGAGAAAGTTATCAGATCATTCTAGGTTAGGGTAAGATCTATCAATAAAATTCGTAGAATAAATTAAAGCACTCTTAGTTTTTCCAGATTCAAAATGGATTTCAATTGATTTACATATAAATAGAAGTTGTATGTCTTGAGAGAGAATATGACCTAGGTTAGAAACTCTTATTGGTCTAAGAAGCTAGAATAATTCACTAAACTAAACTAAATCTAATTAATTAATTGATTGATACATTCCTGATCATTTCTCTGTTTAGTGTTTAGACTTGTTATCTATTTTATTTTCTTATTTAATCATCTATAATGATTAGTATAACTTGTTAAGTTTGTGAATAGTAGGTAGTTAATAAACAACCCTCGTGGGATTTTCTTGTACTCGTCTACACTAACTACAGTTATGTTATAAATTTATAGTAGCAAAAATATTGAAAATTTTGGTATTGTTGTTGGGGATTAGCATTAAATATTTGTATATTTGCAAACTGACTAGGCTAGATTTTTATTTTTTATTTTGTTTCAATTTTATTATTTATTTACTGAATTTTATTTATTCTTTTTCCTTTGCATATTACTTCTCATATGCAAAATTACAATAATCATGGGAATCTTGTTAAGCCAGACCTTAAGATTAAATGAACACTAAATATAAGAAAAAGACTTTAAAGGAGAATAAAAGCTATGGAAGCAAAGATGGTTATAGAAAATATGAGCACATTGAAGGAGTTTGTTGTACCAAAAGCCAAGGGCATCATATATAGGTTGGGGTCTTCAGATACTGAACCTCCAAAAGTGGTTGTGGTATAATAAAGACAATAGGGAGGGATTGAAGTTGACAACTTATATATATATATTTTGCTAAACATAAGTAATGCCTTAGCTAGTACACGAAAGTGTATACCATAATTTTTCTATCTATCAATAACTACATGCATTGCATGATAGATGTGAAGAAGTAAGCCATTATCTTGACAATAATGACTTACTTCAGATAGTGAACCTCTAAAAGTGGTTATGGTACACTAAAGACAATAGAAAGGGATTGAAGTTGACAACTTATATATATATATATATTGCCAAACATACATAATGCCTTAGCTAGTACCCGAAAGTGTATATCATGATTTTTCTATCTATCAACAACTGTATGCATTGCGCGATGGATGTGAAGAAGTAAGCCATTATCTTGACAATAATGAACCAGGCTAGTATTTGCGTGAATCCCTCTATTCAGTAGTCATGCATTACGATAGGAACTCCCAATGTTTCTCTCTTCATCTTTAGATTTTTATCTGAAGATCTAAAATATATATATAATTAAACCTTAAAGTATAAATCCTAATCAGATTATAGGAAGTTGTAATCTCTCAATTACCAACCTATCCCTAATTAGTTCTTAAGTTCTCTAATAAACAATTGGAAACCTAAATGTGATCCCTCTACACAAGATTTACCAACTTGATTTAATTCTGAATCTATTAATTTACCTAACTCTCGTTAGCCCAAATTAATCATTTTCTCTCGTTTCACCCTCTCAGTTTATTATTGAGATATGAAGTGAAGAATAAATCACTATTAATTCCATAAATACATAAAACAATCAGATTTCATTAAATCAACAATAATAATCCAAATGTGAGTATAGAACATTAACCACAATGCAAGTCTATAATCAACTATATATCCCAATTCTATAATTGAATAAAACTGAAATACATAGGAACAAAACTCGACGGGATGATGGGAGGCTGCGACTTCGGAAAGCTTCTTAATCCGGCAAGCACGTCGTGTCTGCGTCACTTTCCTCTTCTCTCTTCCTTCGTCTCTTTCTCGACCTCTCAAGGTTCTCTTTTAGGGTTTCGATTTTGGTGGCTAATCAAGGCTCTTTTCAGGCTCCTTCCTCTGTCTCTTAATGTTATATTTATATTTTAAAAGCCCTAGGGTTGATTCGGGGTCAAAACGGTCTAAAAAGTCTTACGAAACTTGAGTTTTAGTGTCAGCCCGATGCAGACCACGATTGTGGCCCTACCTGCCACGATCATGGCCAACACCTAACCCTGTCTGTCACGATCGTGACCCAAAGTGCATGATTGTGCCCTGGCACAAAGCTTTCTATCATGATCGTGGCTCAAAGTGCACGACCGTGGCCTGGGTCTTGTCAGCCCACCTCTTTCTATCCTGATCGTAGCCTATTATGCCATGATCGTGGGCCATGGTTTTAGCCCGAAACTCTTTGAAACTTCTCCGTTCTTTGCTGTTTTCTCTAAAACACTAACAAACACATCAAGGTACCTAAAAAATATAACATTTAATCTTAAAAACTCATACTAACGCATAAAAAATGCTTAAACACATAAACTAACACAATTAAAACCTAAATGCACACTAAACACTCAAATTAACACTAAATCCCTAACAAATTAAACCCTCAAATATAATTCAAATCACAACTATCAACATCCCCACACTTAAATATTTGCTTGTCTTCAAGTAAACAAAATAATAAATACACATCACACAATGCAATAATGAGACATTGGCTTTGACTTCATGAAATAAATTTAATCTTAAACACAATCATATAAGTTATATCTAATCATTAATATGCAATTGAACTAAATATACAATTTAATCGAGATCTAAGTGTTAATTTGTTAACCCTTTTCAATTATACACACACATTAATAATTCTTTGGTCCTTTAGACTCTGTAACTGTTCCTAAGTATATTTTTGTAAAAAGTCAAGCTTGTTACAAGTCCGGTAGTTTTTATTAATGAAACACATTTGTTTAACATAGACTTAGTCTTTTTATGTGAAGGCAAACATTGGTAATGAATGTCAATCCGGTTACTCAACTAAGTCATGTTTTTATTAAATAGCTTGGTTGAAATGTCATTATTGCTTTTTGACGCAAAGTCACACATTTGTGATGCGTGTCGATCCAGTTACTCAGCTATATCATATTTTTAACTAGCTACAAGCTCTACTCATAACCTGAAGGCTAGCGAAAAAGTGATTTATTTAACTAAAAAAATACTAGTTAAGCTACTTAAGTTAAAAGACCTCAAATTATGAATAAATGTGACAACCTATAGGATGCTAAATTTACACTAAATCCTAATTAAGCTGTATAATTATCGAAAGACTCCTATTTCATAATTATATGAGCTAATGATTATTTACAACCTAATAGACTATGCTTAAAATTAAATAAATTTCACTCTATCTAAGTCATTGACACATTTAAACAGTTCACAAAATGCAACCTAATAACTATCATACAGTATGCAAACATATAACCTTCCCCATACTTGAACAACACATTATCCTCAATGTGAGAAGAGAGCAACCAAGCACATAAAAGAAAAACAAAATTTAAAGTAGACAAAAAATAAAATCAAAATTAAAATAACCATAAAAATTAAAACTGAGGGCTAATTTGAAAAAATAAATAAATGGGTTAGACACAAATCCTTTGGAGATTGAGGTGGTGATGGTGTCAGAGGCGGTAATTGAATGCTCTGAGCCTCAAAATATCTGTGGATCTGACGGATATCCCAGCTCTGGCATCTTTGTGTCCAGGCCATCTCCTTCGCCATTCTGGTGTTTTTTGCAAGTGTCTTGTTAGTTTCGAAGATTGCATCCAAAACCTCCTCCCAGCCATGTTTTTCTTCCTCTTCCTCAGATTCTTCACTTGATTCCTCTTCCTCTCGAGGTGGCGCTAAGTTCGAACCTGCCTGACTTGCCTTGATTCAGACATGTGTCTTCTGGCTGATATCCCTAAGTTCCATATTATAGGACTTAAGGATTTCAGCCCACCATAAGTGATGATGGATTATGAATTTCAGGAGATGAACAGATAATCCTCTCCATTCCACGTCAAAATATTCTGCAATGGCAGACATTATATACCCCATTCCTAGATTGTTGCTCCTCTTATACGGAGTCACAACAGTGACATTCAGTACATGTGTGGATGTGCAGACTAGAATATTATGGTTCATGCACCACAACATAAAAAATTCCTTTGTGGAACATTTGTTGGTTTCGATTTCATCAAAACCAAGCTGACACATAAATTTGTACAGAAACAAGTGCTCGTGGGACCTTATAATGTTGTTATGAGCATTCTTGGCATGAAATTGCTCAATTCCTGTAAGCTCATTCCAGTATTGAGAAGGATAAAAGTCTTCATAATGATCGATGATGGAGGATTGAGGAAATCCACACATCTCTCATATGATTTCTATATTTAATTTATAAGTTCGTCCTCCCAACCTAAACCATAATTCTTTTGGATTCCTAGGGTCGTAGGTCAGGGAAGTGAAAATTCCAATGTGAGCTCTTGATAAACAGGAAATTGAAATTGTATGAATTGGGCCCACTGGACCCTCATAGCTAGGTTTTCTACTCACTTATGCAACTCTAGCCTATCGATTGTGTCAAAATCAAAGTACTTAGGAACTATAATTTGTCTAGTACGAAGGGATCAAAAATGAGTATCTTCCTTCTCAGCATAGATTGGGAAGGGCACACCAAAGTCCGTTGCTCGGTTTCTTCATCCACATCCCGTAACTTGCTATCGTCCATATGGTTCTCATAGGGCTGATTGTTTAATGTGCGACATAATTAGGTAGAATGTGGAAGAAAATTGGAAGGTTGAAAAATTTTAGAGAGATGTGAGAGCTTTCGTGGCATGAAGTCTAGAGAGATAAAGTGAAATTGAAAGTGAAAGTAAAAGTGAAGTTAGAATTGAATATATAGGTGGTTAAAATGGTAGAATGGCAAAATTTTCATTAAAAATTGCACGCTCCCCTTGTTCTGTATAGTCACAGACCACCATCGTGGCCTACACCACTTCTTGATTTTTTCCTTCCTTTGTTCCTTTTTCAATCTTTCCAATTTCACTTCTTAATTATTTTGTAGTGCCTTTTTACCTCTCTTTACTTGCTTGCTCAAGTCATCCACTTATTTCGAAATCCTATTCCTTCTTTGTTTTATTCAAAACAACAATGATTCTAATTATAGAATTCAAACGTTCTAATAAAAATAAACAAGAAACTAATTTTTTTCATGGGTTGCCTCATATGTAGTGTTTCTTTTAACGTCGGTAGCTTGACACTCCTTTAAGCTTATAGTGGTTGGAATGAATGGTGCGATGGTAGCATCGTCATTAATCTCAAACTTTGAACTTTAGCTACTATGCTATAGTCCCCACCTTCCTTGCAATTGTCCTTTCCTTGCTTTCTTCTTCGTGAGCGCTTCTTCCTGAAAGCATTCCTAGGATCGTCGATATCTTCTCATTCTCCTCAAGGTTCAGGTTCCTTGATATCCACTAGAGGTGAAGGAGAACCATACTCTCTTCTAGCCACCTTGAAGGTCAATTTCTCCTTTCCTATTCATAAAGTTAATGCGCCCCCATTGACATCAATGATTGAACGTGTAGTGGCCAAAAACGGTCATCCAAGAACTATTGGGGTGTGCCAATCTTCGTTAATATCCAGTATGTACAAGTTTGTTGGAAAGATATATTTATCAACTTTTACTGGTACATCCTTTATAATTCCTATCGATTTATGCATTGTTATGTTGGTCGTCTTTATCAAAAACTTGGTGGCTACCAACTCTTGTAACCCCTGCTTCAGAATAAAAGTATAGGGCATCATGTTTATACTTGTGCCCAAATCTACGAATGCTCTATTTATGATGATTCTATTGATATTGCAGGCGATGAAAAAGTCCCCTGGGTCCTCCTTCTTCTACGCGATGTTAGGGTCTTTTTCTGATAATTGCTCGTTAACCTTCTTTTTGACAAATTCCTTTAATATAAGCTCTATCTGTAGTTGTTCTGTCACTTTCTCGACCTTGTTGGATCCAATCTCCTATAATTGCCTCGCTACCCTCTTTGCATATAATTCCTGTTGCTGCACAGTAGGGAATGGAAATAAACATCTAGTTGCCTTAAATGACTCAATCACGGGCTCACCTGGAAAGTCTTCTTTAGTTGCTTGACTTTCTCCTTCATCTTCTCCTCCCTTTACCTTCTCAGGTTCCTCATCCTGGGTTTTGCTGATTGCTATGGTTCGTTCTTTCAGATTAGACTCAGTGTTACTTGGAAGAGTTCTAGCATTCCAAGTAGACATTGTTTCTGTAAGTTAGCTTACTTGGACTTCTAGATTATGTATGGATGAGGCATGGTTCTTCGTGCCTTGCTCGAATTTGCTCTTGAGCCTCCTATGTGTTTCCTCCATGGCTCCGATCTTATCCTAAATCTTGTCTAACTTTGATTCCATCAAGCTCACTTTATCTTGCTGGAAATTCAATTGCCCTTGAGGCCTGAACTATCCTCCATTGTTGTTTTCCTAGGAGAAGTTAGAGTGGTTCTTCCACCTAGGGTTGTAGGTGTTGGAGTAGGGATTGTTACCCCTCCTCATCCATATTGTGCCCCCATATAATTCACTTGCTCCTCACTATCCTCCTTCATCAAATAACACTCCACAGTATCATGGTCTATTGATAAGTGTGTATTAGGATATGTTTTTGTAGGTAATTAATATGTGTTTTCTTGCATAATTGTTGTTTATTGTTCTAGTTTAGGATTCATTTTGTATGTTTTCATTAAGTTTGATTTCCATTGCTGTTCTTGTGTGTTTGATGCTAATTGAGGGTAAGAATTGACTATTTTTGTGTAGGAAAGAAGAGGGAGCAACTTAGAGGTTGAACAAAAGATCAAAGAACAGAAGATAAAGAGAGTGCATCTGTGTCAAATTCCTACATTCGTGGGAATCATGCAAATTCCCATGGATGTGGGAATCATAGAAGAAATGAGGAGTGCATCTGTGTGTAATTCCCACGCTCGTGGGAATCATGCAAATTCCCACAGATGTGGGAATTGTAATCCAAGGGAACTGTAAGGCTTCATTAAACCTAAGGTTTTTGGACTATAAAAATATCATTAAGCCTCCATCTTCAATGGCGATGACACCCACCTGTAGAAATACCATTCTTGAGTGTTTGGAGCATTGAGGAAGGATTGAAGACAAGGATCATCATTAGGATTGGGCAAAATAGCACATCAACACCAAAATTCTAGATTTTGACAAAGAAGAGAAGGAATCTTTCTATTCAATTTTCTGTCATTTTAATCTCTTCTATTCTTTGTAAAAATGGTTTATTTGATTGTTGATGATGTTATGGAGACCATGTTGATTTTATTTTAGGGATTGCTTTTGATTTATTTTGTCAAAACTCCTATTTTATTGAATTAAATATAATTGTCTTTGTTGATTGTTATTCTTAATTGTCATCTTGCAACAAATCGAGAGAGTGAGTGAGATGAAATTTATGTCGGATTGTACAATGAGAGTTGGCAACCTATAGACTAGCAATTATCATGTTAATTGAATAGTTAGAAGAGAGATCTCGATTAGTCAATTGATCACCTATAGTATAGTTTAATAACTAGTTGAATTAGTATAGTCATTGGGTAGGTTGAGAGATCGTTCAATCGATTCTCGTTAATTCGATTAGAGACAAATAGTTACACCTTGAGAGAGGGTAATTAGTACATTCGAAAATCTAAGGTGAGACACAATTCAATCAATAAAATAGGGGGAGACAAAATAAGAAAAAAGTAATCTCTAGCATTTAGATTCTTGAATTCAAATTTTCTAAAATTGCGGTATTGTCCACTGTTTACATTAGTCTTTTAATTTTAATGTGATTTTCTAGATTATTTGCATTTCACAATTTAGTTTCTTAAACAAAGTTGTATCTAAATTAAGCGATGTCTAGGCATCAATCCCTGTGGGATCGATATCTGCTCTTTTTAACTACAAGTCATAACCCATTCACTTGCAGTTTTTGAGTGTAAAACAAGTAGATAGTTTTTACCATCAACATCTATCTAGTCACAGAGCTCACACTTCAACTGTGCGGCTTTCACCTGAGCTGAGGATGATGCCTTCATGTTAGTTAGTTGTCGCGTCAAGTTGTTAATCTTTGCTTGCATCTCTGTCATCTGATCAACCGCGACAATTCCCTTCTACTCTCTGAAAGTAGTCGATGGCCTACGCCGCTCATTCGTTCATAAGCAATTGTTGCTTGCCATTTTCTCTATCAACTCCTTCGCTTCATCAATAGTCTTTTGCTTTAAGGATCCTCTAGATGCTGAGTCAATTGTGCCTCTTGTCGGTGGGTCAGTTGAATCAGTAGAGTCATTAGGTAGGTTGAGAGATCGTTCAATCAATTCCCATTAATTTGATTAGGGACAAATAGTTACACCTTGAGAGAGGGTAATTAGTACATTCAAAAATCTAGGGTGAGACATAATTCAATCAATAAAATAGGAGTGAGACAAAATAAGAAAAAGTAATCTCTAGCATTTAGATTCTTGAATTCAAATTTTCTAAAATTGCGGTATTGTCCACTGTTTACATTAGTCTTTTAATTTTAATGTGATTTTCTAGATTATTTGCATTTCACAATTTAGTTTCTTAAACAAAGTTGTGTCTAAATTAAGTGATATCTAGGCATCAATCCCTATGGGATCGATATCTGCTCTTTTTAACTACAAGTCATGACCCATTCACTTGTGGTTTTTGAGCGTAAAACAAGTAAATAGGTTTTACCATCAACATCTATCTGGTCACAGAGCTCACACTTCAACTGTGCGGCCTTTACCTGAGCTGAGGATGATGCCTTCATGTTATTTAGTTGTCGCGTCAAGTTGTCAAATCTTCGCTTGTATCTCTGTCATCTGATCAACCGTGACAATTCCCTTCTGCTCTCTGAAAGTAGCCGATGGCCTACCCTGCTCATTTGTCTATAAGCAATTGTTGCTTGCCATTTTCTTTATCAACTCCTTCGCTTCATCAATAGTCTTTCACATTAAGGATCCTCTAGAAGTTGAGTCGATTGTGCCTCTTGTCGATGGGTTAGTTGAATTAGTAAAGTCACTAGGTAGGTTAAGAGATCGTTCAATCGATTCCCATTAATTCGATTAGGGATAAATAGATACACCTTGAGAGAGGGTAATTAGTACATTCAAAAATCTAGGGTGAGACACAATTCAATCAATAAAATAGGAGGGAGACAAAATAAGAAAAAAATAATCTCTAGCATTTAGATTCTTGAATTCAAATTTTCTACAATTGCAATATTGTCCACTGTTTACATTAGTCTTTTAATTTTAATGTGATTTTTCAGATTATTTTCATTTCACAATTTAGTTTCTTAAAAAAAGTTGTGTTGAAATTAAGCGATGTCTAGGCATCAATCCCTGTGGGATCGATATTTGCTCTTTTTAACTACAAGTCACAATGCATTCACTTGCAGTTTTTGAGCGTAAAACAAGTAGATAGGTTTTACCATCAACATCTATCTGGTCACAGAGCTCACACTTCAACTGTGCCGATGTCTAGGCATCAATCCCTGTGGGATCGATATCTGCTCTTTTTAACTACAAGTCACAACGCATTCACTTACAGTTTTTGAGCGTAAAACAAGTAGATAGGTTTTACCATCAACATCTATCTGGTCACAAAGCTCACACTTCAACTGTGCGGCCTTCACCTAAGTTGAGGATGATGCCTACATGTTATTTAGTTGTCGCATCAGGCTGTTAATCTTTGCTTGCATATCTATCATCTGATCAACCGTGACAATTCCTTTCTGCTCTCTGAAAGTAGCTGATGGCCTGCCCTGCTCATTCATCCATAAGCAATTGTTGCTTGCCATTTTCTCTATCAACTCCTTCGCTTCGTCAATAGTCTTTCGCAATAAGGATCCTCCAGACGCTGAGTCGATTGTGCCTCTTGTCGGTGGGTTAACTTCATTGTAGAAGGTTTGCAAAAGGAACTCCTTTGGTAGGTTATGGTGTAGGCACTTCCTTTATAGATCCTTATATCTTTCCCACACTTTGTAGATTGATTCCCCATCACCTTATTGGAAATTAGTGATTTCCTTAATTATCTTGGTGGTCTTGGTCAACAGGAACTACTTGTTCATAAAGGCACATACAAGCTAACCCCATGTCATGATGATGGTTGGGCTCAGTGAATGATACTAAGCATTCGCTCTATCTCTAAGAGCGAAAGGAAACAACTTGATTCTAGTAGCATCCTCCGACATATGATGATACCGAAAAGTATCACAGATCTTGAGGAATTTCACGATGTGCGCGTTGAGATCCTCGTTCACCAATCTAAAGAATTGCACATTCTACTGAAGCATATTGAGGAGTGTAGGTTTTATCTTAAACGAGGCCATTGAACATGTGGCCGAGCCATTCATTGGTTCGACAGGTTGAACCTTGGCCTCATGAAGTCCATCAGGGTCCTTTATTGTCAGCCTTGGTTCATTTTATGGTCTATGTTTTGTTTGAATTCCCTAGCCATTATTGATTTTCCAATCGCTTCGTCTTCTTCTCGCTGAGCTTTCCTAAAGGTCCATTCTAGTCGAGTAATATCTAAATCTAAGATCTATACTGCACAACTCGAACCTCTCATGACTCTTGTATTTATGCAAGAGCATAATTTCTGAAATGAAACGAAAGAAACAAAAACAAAAAATTAAAAACTAATCTAACGCTTTAAACTGTAGAACTAAACTATCGCCTCCCTAGCAACGAAGCTAAAAACTTGATCGGGGTATTACGCTATGAAAAAGCTTTAATATTTATAACCTCGATATTTTTGTCAGTGCACGGGTCATTCGCATAGTACCTAAGGTATCGTTCCCACGAGGAGGGTTAATCTGGTCCTAAAATCTAAGGTCGAAGACTATTAAACAAATATTTAACAAACAATAAATCTTGACCCAAAGACTAACTAAATCAAATAACTAAATCAACTAACAAAACAATAATTGACAATAAACACTTAATTAAAAACAATCATGATGAGGATTAATAATTTAAAATAACAATTAATGGAAATTTATCGATTTGTTGAACACTGATCGCACACCTTCAAATTCCACCTAATGAGTTTATTGAAAGAGAGAAAGGGAAAATTATCTATCCTTAATGTCAACCTAACCTATTATGATTTATCAAATTAATGGTTATAGATCTCTCTCAAGTTATAATTGAAAAGCATAAACCCTAATCAGATTATGGGAAGTTGTAATCTCTCAATTACCAACCTATTTAAAACCTAATTAATTCTTAAGTTTTCTAATAAACAATTAGAAACCTAAATGTGATATCTCTATACAAGATTTGTCAACTTGATTTAACTCTGAATCTATTAATTTACCTAACTCTCGTTAGCCCAAATTAATCGTTTTCTCTCGATTCACCCTCTCAGTTTATTATCGAGATATGAAGGACAGAATAAATCACAATTAATTTGATAAACACATAAAACAATCAGATTTCATTAAATCAACAATAATAATCCAAAGGTGAGTATAGAATATCATCCACAATCCAAGTCTATAATCAACTATATATCCCAATTTTGTAATTGAATAAAATTGAAATACATAGGAACAAAACTCAATGGGATGATGGGAGGTCGTGACTTCGAAAAGTTTCTTAATTCGAGAAGCACGTCGTGTCTACATCGTTTTCCTCTTCTCTCTTGCTTCGTCTCTTTCTCGACCTCCCAAGGTTCTCTTTTAGGGTTTTATTTTTGGTGGCTGATCAAGGCTCTTTTCAGGCTCCTTCCTCTGTCTCTTAATGTTATATTTATACTTTGGAAGTCTTAGGGTTGATTCGGGGTTGAAATGGTCTGAAAAGTCTTCCGAAACTTGAGTTTTAGTGTCAGCCTGACGTAAGCCACAATCGTGGCCAGCGCCTAACCCTCTCTATCACGATCATAGCCTAAAATGCACAATTGTGGCTTGGCATAGAGCTCTCTATCACGATTGTGGCCGAAAGTGCACGATTGTGGCCTGGGTCCTGTCAGCTCGCCTCTTTCTATCATATTAGTGGCCTGTTGTGCCATGAACGTGGGCTATAGTTTTAGTCCAAAACTTTTCGAAACTTCTTCGTTCTTCGCCGTTTACTCTGAAACAATAACAAACACAACAAGGTACCTCAAAAATATTACATTTAAGCTCAAAGACCCATACTAACTCTATAAAAAACACTTAAACACATAAACTAACATAATTAAAACCTAAATACAAACTAAACACTCAAATTAACACTAAATACCTAACAAATTAAACCTTAAAATATAATGCAAATCACAAATATCATATATATATATATATAGATATATAT
The DNA here is from genome assembly GCA_026874005.2 of Erythroxylum coriaceum. NCBI lineage: Eukaryota > Viridiplantae > Streptophyta > Magnoliopsida > Malpighiales > Erythroxylaceae > Erythroxylum > Erythroxylum coriaceum. Next base: position 366 of record JANQAP020363915.1, on the reverse strand, counting down.
ATATAGATATATAGATATATACATAATGCCTTAGCTAGTACACAAAAGTACATACCATGATTTTTCTGTTTATCAATAACTACATGTATTGCGCGATGGATGTGAAGAAATAAACCATTATCTTGACAATAATGAGTCAGGCTAGTATTTGCATTGAATCCCTCTATTAAGTAGTCATGCATTAAGATAGGAACTCCTAATGTTTCTCTCTTCATCTTTAGATTTTTGTCTAATGATCTAGGGTGCAATTCGAGACGTGAAGTGTATATATATTTATTATTAATAAAACAAAAGAGTTTGATTTTTATGAGCATTATATATCTAGTCATAAGGTACCGAGATTCTTTTGTAAGTAATATACATATA
>JANQAP020363412.1:0-16958 GCA_026874005.2 Erythroxylum coriaceum | reverse complement strand
GCAAAAATTCACTATGTATTATTCATGTGCATATATGAATGCATGAATATGTCACCGACACTTTCAATAGTCCTAAACCACTCCAATTACCAAAAAGACCAAAATACCCTTTTTAATTGGTGAGGGGATGTTACACTATCTATTTGTTCTCGCATTTATTCTTGATTGGTTTGAATATCCTTCAGCTATTGTTGGAGATTTGCACTATTTTCATCCTGAAGAGGGACAAGAGTTTGTTGGTCTAGAGCAGGATCTAAGTTTTTTACTACTCTTTTAGATCTTTTCTCTACCCAGACATTGTTTTTCAATTTGTATCCAAATTGATAAGGAATTGAAGGATGAAACTTAACTGGTGCATACGAATTTAGATTTGCAAAAGGAATTCCATAATGGTTGAAAATCTTGGTGAGCAACATTCCGTAAGGTGGGTAATCGTTAGTATTCTTATGATTCCCCTTATCCACCATGAACCTCAAGATCATAGCTGGAATAGTCATTATGTTCCCTTTTAGCAAATTATACACCATATAAGTGTCCAAAAGACTGCACCTTTCAACTGATCTACTCTTGGCAAAAATTGAAGTAGCTAAAAGTGATGCAAGACATTATGGTATTAAATCTAACTGTCTACTCCAAGGTATCCCGTCTTGGGTGTTCTCATCATAAAGGCAGATGGATTTGATAACTTCGACTAACTCTAGATCATCAACGTCCTACTTATGATAGGGAAAATTAGTTCTCCACATAGGAGCTACTTTTAGTATATCTCCTAAGATTTCTTCATAAACTAAAATTTCACATTCATACACCCATAAGATAACAGCTAGCTTTCTATTAATTTCTTCCTTTTTCACATGTGTGTAGAATATCTTGACTAGCTCATCGTATACTGTCTCATCTAATTTCAGAAAATTTTCCCAACCAATGGAAACAAAGTAAGGAGAGATGGGTATACCTAAGTCATCAAACATCATAGGAGGCAAGATCCGCCCAGTAACCACCTTTCTTTTCTTGTATTATGTTTTATAGCAAACTTCAGCTTCCATTGATTGAAACATTTTTTGTGGTATTGATGTCTTTCCTTTTTATGTAACTATTTTTATCTTCTTTTCCCTTTTCTTTAGGAATCATCTCTTCATGAAACAACTTATTTCTATTAATAGTTTCTTCAGTCACAGGCACTTTTCCCTTCTTTCTTTCTTCCTTTTTTCTTTTTCTGGATTCTTCTTCCTCTTTCTTTTCAGCATCAGGATTTTCTTTTTGTTCAGAAAGTTTTTCAGTTTGCTTTGCAAGACTTTCTCTGGTTCATGATTGTCTAATCAACTGAGAATGTTCTTCATCTGAATCATCATCGTTTATAACCCAGTGCACTTCTGTTACTTGGGGCTAAGAGGAGATAGGTTCAGTAATATGAGATTCACCATAACTATTAGTAGAAGTTAGAGTTTTCTTTTATCCTTTTGATCTGGTTTATGCCATTGTAAGAGCGATGGATTGAGGTTAAGAAGATTTGAGATGCAAACAGAGAGTTGGAATGTAGAGAGTCAAGAGCAACGCTTTGAGGAATAATAAGGGTGAGTAGAGGAGCGAAATCTATTTATAGTATATTAGGCTTTTCTTGAGTGTTGATCTCTTGTGAAGAACAATCATACGCTAATACAGGAAGTGTGATCATTTTCGTATCTTTTTGTCAGTCCCGTACAACTGCTTGTAAGAACTTCTCGTGCATTTTAAAAGAGGAATGAAATGATGCCATTAATGACTCCCTATTTTTAGGAGACGTGTCACTTAAAATGTCAACCTGTGAGAAGCCTTCTAAATAGAAGAGGAGCCTTCTAAACTCTAAGGAGCCTGTTAAAAGAAATGCAAAGACAAGTAGCAGAGAATACTCATGCAGAAATAATAACAAAGAGTTCGCATATACCAAGCTCTTTTCTTAAAACACAAAATCTATATTTAGAAACTGGCTTGGTGAAAATGTCAGCTACTTGATTCTCAGTATTAACATGCAAAAGATCAATAGTTCCTTCTAAAAGATGATCTCTAAGAAAATGATGTTTGATTTCTATATGCTTAGTTCTAGAATGATGTACATGATTTTTTGAAAGATTTATAGCACTAGTATTATCATATAATATAGGAATATGAGAAAAGTTTAGAGAAAAATCTTGTAGTTGATGCTTCATCCATAAGATTTGAGCACAACAATTGGTAGCTGCTATGTATTCCACTTCAGTTTGTAGGACTAAGATACTAGACATCCTCTAAAAAATTGATAGTGACCACTTGTGCTTTTTTGATCGACTTTATCACCTGCATAATTTGCATCACAATAGCCCATTATGTCAAATGAATCAGTTTTTGGATACCATAGTCTAAAATCCATAGTTCTGTGGAGATATCAAAAGATTCTTTTGACTACTTGAAGATGGCTTTCTTTTGGATTTGATTGAAAGCGTGCGCAAAGATGAACACTAAGTATAATGTCTGATCTTGAGCTTGTAAGATATAGTAGTAATCTAATCGTTCCTTTATACATTGTCTCATCCGTAGCTTTTCCTTCTTCATCTTTATCAAGTTTAGTTCCAGTGTACATGGAAGTACCCATTGGTTTGACATTCTTAAAAAGATATTTCTTGATGAGTTCCTTTGTGTATTGTTCTTAGCTTATAAAGATTCCTTTTTCTATTTGTCTGATTTGTAATCCGAGAAAGAATGATAATCCTCCTATCATGCTCATTTCAAACTCCCCCTGCATTAATGCTGAGAATTATTCACAAAAGGATGGATTAGTAGCACCAAATATTATGTCATTAACACATATTTGCACTATGAGTAAATCATTCTCTTTTCTCTTAATGAATAAGGTTTTATTGATCTTTCCTTTTTCAAAGTTATTCTCAAGTAGAAAGGTACTTAACGTCTCATAGCAGGCTTGAGGAGCTTGCTTTAAACCATACAGAGCTTTGGATAACGTCATCACGTAATCTGGATAGTTTTCATCTTCAAATCTTAACAAATACTTATTCATTAATGTAACCATTTAAGAATGGACATTTAACATCCGCTTGGAATAACTTGAAGTTTTTGTAGCATACAAAGGTAAGTAAAATTCTAATCAATTCCTATCTAACAACAAGTGGATAAGTTTCATCAAAATCAATACCTTCTTGTTCATTGTAACCTTGACCTACAAGTTGAGCTTTGTTTCTTACCACCTTACCATTTTTGTCAAGTTCGTTTCGATACCCACCGAGTCCCAATGATTGACTTGTTTTAAGGACGATGTACTAGATTTTAGACTTTGTTTTTTTAAAATTGATTCAGTTTGTCTTTCATGATTGAAACCGGTTTTTGTTAGTAAGGGCCTTTTCAACAGTTTTTGGTTCTATTTGTGAGATGAGAGCAACAAAGTTGTTCTTAAACGATGATCTTGTTCTTAGAATTTCAGAGGGATCTCCCAGAATATATTGAAGTGTATCAAGACCTCCCCATTCTCTCGGTGTTTTTCGTTGCATAGGCTCCTGCTGAGATAAAGAATCCTGTTTTCTTCTAACTTCAAAGAAGCTTTCTTGATTTTGTAATTTTGAAGGTATTATAGGTGTAGTTTGATTCTCTGATGTATTTTTAGGTACCAATGGATGCTCTTCATCATCTGAGTCAATTGTTGTTATCGAAGGTAGTGCTTTATCAAATACCACATATATTAATTCTTCTATCCTCTTTTTTCTTTTATTATAAATTCTGAATCCCTTACTCGCACTACTATAGCGTAAAAAATGGCTTCGTCTGATCTCGTATCAAACTTTTCAAGGTTGTCTTTTCCATTGTTTAGAACGAAACATTTGCAACCAAACGCTCAGAAATAAGTAACATTCGGTTTTCTTCCTTTCCACAGCTCATAGGGGGTCTTTTTAAGTATAGGTCTTATAAGACATCTATTAAATACATAACATGTTGTGAATACTGCTTCTGCTCAGTATCCAGGAGATAGTCCACTTTCACACAACATGGTCCTGGCTATATGAACCAAAATTATGTTCTTTCTCTCTACAACTCCATTTTTTTGAGGCGTCCTTATACAAGAGAAGTTATGAGTTATACCATTGTTGTCACATAATTCTTCAAACTTTCTGTTGTCAAATTCCTCCATGATCGCTTCGAATTGAAGTGATGTAGTACCTTTTTGCTATCTGAATTTTTATGAAAACTTGTCAAACACTTCAAAAACATCATCCTTATTTGATGAGAAATAAACTCATGTAAATCTAGAGTAATCATCTAATAGAACAAAACTGTAATGTTTACCACTAAAACTTTGAGTCTCAGTGGGACCGAATAAATCCATGTGCACAAGTTCAAGTGGTTGGCTAGTAGATACAATATTTTTAGGAGGAAAGCTACTTCTAACTTGTTTATCATTCAAACAACTCTCACAAACCTAATTTCCATTGAATTTTAAGGTCGATAGTCCTCTTACAAACTCGTTTTTGGACAGTTTTGATAGAATGCTTATGCTAACATGTCCAAATCTTCTGTGCCAGATAAACGGATCATTTTCTAGAGAGACAAAACACTTAACACTTTGTGAGGACATGTCTTCTAGGTGAGCACAATATATATTCTGATTTCTAGGACCGACAAGCATAATATTATCATTATGAATATCGACAATTTCACAATGAGATGTATAGAAGATGAATTTGGAACCCTTGTCACATAGTTGACTCACACTTAACAGGTTATGTTTCAAACCATTAATAAAGAGAACGTTATCAATAGAGGTAAAGTTAGAACTGTCAATTTTACCAATTCCGATGACCTTTGCTTTATTTTTGTCTACAAAGACAACATTACCTCTTTATTTTTTTTCAATGTAGTTAAAGTGTGATATTTCACCTATCATGTGTCTCGAACAACCACTATCAACTATCCATTGATTGTCTCTTATCTTCGTTTTTAAACATATATGCATAAAGCATTATCTCATTTTAGGAATCTAAATTTTTTGGGTCCTTTTGGGTTAGTAGTTTGACCTTTCGGTCTCCAAACATACATTTGAGATAATTTCTTTTTACAAAAGTTACAAGAATGACTAGTGTGACCATGTTTACCATAGTAATCATAAAAAACAAATGAATGATAGTTGTTATGATTTTTGTCACTTAGCAGGTTCCTACTATTTTAGCTATAGTTGCTGTTGGATTTAATAAAGAAGTTTTTGTATGGCCTGATATTGTTATTTTCAATGTATCATATTTCGACCTTACCTAAAATGCATTCACCAATACCAAGCAGTGCATCACGATTCTTCCTTCCATCAATGAAATTTTCCATATCTTTTTCTAGAGATAAGATCTTTCTAGTACTTTTCTCCTTTTCAGCGTATTTTCCAACTTAGCTACTCTTTCTTCCAGAACTTCCTTTTAGAAACCTTTTGCTTATAGTCAACCTTAAGAGATATATTCCTAGTCGCCAAACTCTTATTCGCAAATTCCAATGATTTAATCTTACTCTTCAGTGATGCATCCTTGCTTTTGTACTTCTCAACTTCTTTGAAATACTTCAATGTCAACCTTTTTTATTGATCATACAATTCATGATATGCATTTTTTCAATTTATCAACTTCAATATCAGAGTTAGAATAATATACCTCATAGTCTCCTAATTCAGCCATGAAGCAAATCTTATTGACTTCTTCTGGCTTAACTTCTTCAAAGTTTTTAGAATCCTCATCTGACCACGTTGCAGTTATCATTTATTTTTTTGATTTTCTATTCTCTGTCTTGTTCTTTTAAAGAAGATGACATTTTGGTCTTATGTGTCTAGGCTTCTTGTAGTGATAGCATATGATTTGATTGTTTTGTGTATTACTATTGTTGTTGCTGTCTTTTGATAGGAACATGTTGTTTTTAGCTTTCTTTTTCCTTATCTTTTCTTCATCAATTTTTTTAAAGAAGCGGGCATATTTTCTAACCATAAAGTTGAGCTCGTCATCTCCATCTATTTGCAACTCATTGTCACTTTCATCACCATTTGATTAATATGAGCTCATCTTGCCTAAAAACTATTTGCTCAATATGAGCTTCAGTAATCTCTCTCAATAGAATTTCACTCTCTAAAGCACGAGAGAATTTTTACAAGGATATCACATTCAAAATTGTATATGTTTTTGATGAATTTTGAAAATATAGCTTCACAGACTTATGTATCGTTCAGTTGTTATCCACAATTGTATTGGCTTTTCGTTAAATAGGCATTTCCTCAATTAGTTATTGCTTCACTTGTATCCTTAGTCAACTAGATAAATTTAAATCTGAATAACTTCGATGTCATCTTTGCCAAAATCTTCTAGTGATCACGGAGCTAACATAAGACCTTCATAATTAGTAGGATCCTTTTAGAGAAACCATTTCTAATAAAGTAAATTCATAATGAAGGTTCCTATAAGAAAGAAAGCCTATTTCTTATGATTGTATTTCCTTTTGAGAATTAGACCGTTAATTGTATAAGAAAATAAATCCAATTTGAATTTCAAAATATTATATAGTTATCATCAAAATCGTTAAATATAAACCTTAAGTTAACACTCCAAGGTATTGACTATTTAAAGTATGACAACTGTAACTATGGCGATACAAAAGCATCAGTCATATAGTCCAGTGACATCTTCTTATTATTATGTATTACTTTCCTTTTTGCATTTAGATCATATAGATTGATCGAACCATTTTGATTTCTTAGTGTAGAGATCTTGTACCCCTACTCTATCAAAGGTTGTTCGTCCTATATTTTACTCTATTTGTGATTAGTAATTAATAACAATTTGTCTGATCATGAAGTTTTGGATACTATGTTAGTCTTCGTACTATTTCTAATTTGACACTTCTAGGTTTTGTTTCTTACTAAAAGAGATATGCATCCTACTCTCTAGGTTTCCAAGGTAGGAGATAGTTTAAGAACAACCACTGACATTATTGATACATAGGAAACGTAAAATCAATATGTGCCATGCTTGATTTGGAAGAATGCAATTTTTAATTCTCAATAATAGGTCTTCGTTATTTAGCATTTGATTATCAAGGAAGATTAAAATGAGATGGATGTTGATCTTGCTAGTCTTGGTGGTTGGAATGGTTTTGTTATTAAGTTATACTCATTGATATTTCCAAAATAACATTACACTTTTAAGACATTCAAATTTGTGTAGATCCTATCATGCTTGAGGTGGGATGACATTATAATTCCTTTTAGAAGCATCATAGAAACGAGAAATGTTCAGGAGGTACCGTTATTTCTTTCATATTAAAAACTTTGATGTTCATTTTCAATTCTTACTTTATAGAATTTCTAGTTTCTAGTACTATAATATATATACTATGACTGTTTGGTCTCTTATAGTATATGACGTTGAGCACATAATATGTTAGGAATATAACAGCCATCGTGGATTCTCATGCATGTAAGTTGTAAATCTTAAAGCCTATTTGATAAATTTTAATGGAGTAAGAATCAACTTAGTGTGAGACAAAAGGTTTAAAGTGATCTCCTTTGATGATATCTTTGTTTTATTCTCCCTTCCATTTTTGTTAGCAACCCATTGCTTGGTTTTGATAAACTATAACAAATATCACTTTTGGTTATGATTTAAAATTCATAGCTAAAACTTTTTGGCTACAAAATTTGAAAATCGAGCTAAAAGTAACTTTCTAATAACAAAATTTGAAAAATCATAGCCAATTGAAGCAGTAGCTTAAAATATTTTATTTCACCTACTTTTTAGACTATTCAGTACATTAGTTTCACTACAAATTTTTTATAGCTAATAATTTTTAGCTACATTTTTCATTGTGAACAAATTTTCGTAGCAAAAAGTTTTTAGCAACAAAAATATTTTCGTAGCAAAAGCTCAAATTTGTTCCATCTATCAATTATGTTTTCTAAAATCCGTACGAAAAAAGTTTTGGCTATAAAAATATTTTCGTAGCTAAAACTTAAATATGTTCCAGCTATCAGCTATGTTTTCTAATTTTTGTTAGAAAAAACTTTTGTCTATGAATATATATTCGTAGGCAAAATAAGAAGAATAAAAAAATCAGTGTAAACAACGTCATTTTCTCTGATTAAATGATGTTGTTTTCTAAGACTTATAACCTAAATACAGTTATCTTCTCTTGCTTTCCTTCTTTTGTCTTTATGTTCTTCTTCTATCTTCTCCTCTAACAAATTGCTTTTGAGCCTTTGTCATTTCTCTTCATCATTTTCCTTCTTGTTGTTTGTATTTTGGCTACTTACTTCTATCTGCTTATTCCACCTCTTCTATCTTCGAGTTTGTGAAGAATTTTTGTTTGGATGATAATAAATATGTATTCAAAGAGGCCAAAGAGTCTCCATGCCATTAGAACAACTTTGGAGAATCTTAAGGAACGATTAGAGTTTTTCATGTAAATGAGCTTTTTCTCTATTTTTTATCTTCTTTGCTAAATTTGGTTTTTATCTTCTTATCCGTTCTTAGATATCTATCTTGAATTTATCTCCAAAAACAGATTAATTAGATATAAGATCATCTTTTTAGGTTTATATATATCCTTTGACTACAAGATCTGATTGATTAAGTTATAATAGAATATAAATCCATTGAGTACAAACTAAATGACTTGTATTAGAACATAATTCCCAAAAATTACTACTAACAAGCATAGAAATTGTAATCGAGTGTAGAAGTTAGGGTATTAAAGATCTGGATTTTAATATGTTTTCTAATGACAACTTGCTAAAGCTTGTAAAAGTGTGGACCTTTGAACATATTAAACAATCCTAAAATCAAATTTGGGAATTTTGTTGGCTCCCTTTGTAACTTCAAATATTGCTTGATTTGTTATTAAATGAGCAAATGTTAAATGTGGGTAATTGTTATGTATAAAATAGAGTAAAGTCCTCACTTCTAATCTTAAACATGGTTAAGTTTTTCTTTACTTATTAAGGTAATCTATTGTGCAAATTTCAATGAAGTAGATGCAACTCCCTACTGATCTCCATTTTCAAACATTAAGTCTCTTAAGCTTAACCAACAATTTCATAATTCTATTAATCTCTCACTTAGTAGTTCTAGCATAAACAATTAGAGCTTTCAAAAGTGTAAATGGTGGTTCTATATTAAAGTGAGACAATTGAAGGAAAGTGATTTCTTTTTTATTTGAGTTTTTGATTTCTTAAGATGATAATTCCTAACCTTCATATAATATTATTCAATTTTTTTCATTTATGAGATTGGATCTTGTCCACAAGGTCAAACTTAGGGTTGCCATATGTTTTCTTCATTTTGGTTGAACTATATTTTACAGTACTAACCACATCACTTCATGCATTTTCTAATCAAGTGACTATCATAACTTTGATACACCATATATACTCAAATAGGTTAAATCAATTTGATTTAACATGTATAGTGTGAAAGAAGATTAGTACTCACATTCTGGTAAGCAGAAATAATAGATTACCTAAATAATAGCATTTAGAAAAAGAGATATTCATGTCATACTATATGTAAACCTAGCCAAAGGATAACACTAGCAACTTTTCCTCAATTTTCTAAGGGTAAATAGCATGTCCATGAAACTTATATATATTTAAAACACACACACACACACACACACACATACACATATCAAGGAGAGGTTTGGAGTGTAATGGTCATAACCCACAAAATTTTGACAATGCGAACCTAAACTATACTAATTTTAGAGAATTGTGTGAAATAAGGGAATAATTAGATATAAAAATAAAAAAGTATATGATATTTGATTCCAACGACAATTTTAATTGATGATTTAAGAATATTGGATTCTAGTCAAAATATTTTGTATTTGATTAAATTTTTAGAAAAATTAACTTATAGGATGTTTAATTAGAACATATGGATGATCTAATAGCAACAATACCTATATTGACATGGTTACCTATATTGACATGGCTTGACACATTAATTCCTGAATATGTAGAAAACATGTTGCAACATCTTAAATAGATTTCAAATAAGGCCTTCCAGATTTCTATATTTTCCTATCAAATAGACTAAAACAAGAGTAGAGAAAGGACACAGGAAAATAAAAACACACACAACCTTAAGAACTAACTTGTTAATATATTTGATGTTTCCTTTTCTTCATTAATCTTGCAATATCTACAATAACTTTTTTATTCCTTAACTAATTCAACTAGTGAACTTTTTAGATGAGTCAGATACAATATACTTAATCTTATATATTATAAGTCTTAACGCTATCAAATTAGCTTTGGAGAATCTTGAGGACCAGTTAGAGTTTTTTCATTTAAGTGAGATTTTTCTCTATTTTTTAATCTTCTTTATTGAATTAAGTGAAGTTAAGACTTGTTATGTTTGGTTTTGATGTTTATTACTAAAAAAATCCAATTTTTTTCAATAAGTAAAATTGTATTAATAAATTAAATAGGAAGTTACATATGAGATCAAGAATAACTAGCAGGTCATGCAGTGACAACGTTTAGAGGATAAAGCTCAGTTACATCAACGACATCATTTAGAAGCAAACATAATAATTTCAGCTAGTACAACAACAACGTATGGAACGAGAGTCATAAAAGCTTAATACTGCCATCAGACGAAGAGTTAGGCAAATTTGTAAAGCTTAGAATGCGTTTTCTCCCTTTCACACAATTCCTACCAAATTAGGGTTTGGGAAGATGATCGCTGATCGCAGCAGGAGAAGGTGCTACAGTCGATGGAAAGAGAGGATCTTCAAGAATACGCTTCCTATTTCTGGAACTGATGTAGAGTGTAAGGATTGGAGTACTCAACTTTGATAGACACGCTCTATGCATCAAAGACAAAGGACTCCTTTTACTCAGGTACTGACTTGTAATTTGAGTAGATTTCCTTTTTCAAAAATTTTAGCTTCTGTATGTTAATAGATTCTCTATGATAAGGCTAAATTAGGGCAAACTCGATCAAACGTTATAGAACATAGGAGTTTCTCTTTGAATCTATCAACTAGAGAGAGCAGAACCTCATCTCGTGAGTGATGTGTGTTCTAAAATCTTCTAATGTTTCTCTCTCGTCAAATCTCCTTAATGGACGAGGTGAAGGAGATTACATAAATTTGCTTGCTGTAGTTAGAGGTATGATTCACCTTCTGAAACCAGTCTAGAGCTTCCCCAAAAGTGGTCCCAATATTAGATATAAGACACAATTCTTGTATTTTCTCCCATATGAACTGGGAGAAGGGGCAGAGGAAGAAAAGATGATTCCTAGATTCTTCTTCTAACTCACAGAGAACACAAATAAAGTTAGAGGTAATATAGTGCAGTATGTCCATTGTACTTAGCTTATTCAACATAGTGAGCTAGAGAATAATGTAATAGCTAGGCATGAGAGCCTTGTGCCAAGAAAAATGCAATGTTGGTTGAAATATCAAAGAACAGTTTCATTAGAGGCTTAGGCATTGTCTTGGTGACTTTCTTTTTACGTGATGTACTCAACTTGTAGAAAGAAATGAGCATTATTTGCGCTTAAATCGATCCTATTTTTAATTTATTTAGTTATCAAAATCAAAATCTCTACCAATTTTCTTCTACACATATTTGCCTTTATAGTACTGAAACTAATTAGTGGTAAACTATGAAGACTTTGGAGAAAATTTTGCTTTCTTTTTCCTTATCTTACTCTTTTATTTGCAGCCTTGTTCTGAGAAGATTGATTATTATTCCGAGTAGATTGCTTATCTTGGAAAGTTTGCAAAGTACCTCAATTGATTACTCAAACACTTAATCAATAAATTTAAGTAGAGTCTGTGTTTTATATTTGTTGTTGATCTTTTTCTCTAATTTAGGAAATGATTTCGAATTTAATCAATTTTAAGTGAAATTTCTAATAAAAGATGAATGTGTTTGGAGGAATTTATCAAATTCAAAATCTTCTTTGGTTGGTTAGTAACTAAGATTTGGTAAAAGAGGAATACTAGTATGGACAATTTCATGCATTTCAAGTCAAACACTAGGTAAAAGTCATAAAGTATTAAGCATTCATCAATATGCTTCATTTTTAATTTAATTCCTTATCATCACTTTAAGTATTTAATTTTAAGACTTAAGTTAAATAATAAACTTTTAGGAATTAAACCACATATTTCATTTCTATATGAACATCCTTTTAAAAATAACTACCAATTAATAGGGATTGATGGCAAATTGAAAGACATAATTAAGGCTAGATTATACGTGGAAGACATGAATATTAAGAGAAGATTTAAATTTGAAAAATGAGAGATGACGGGCCATACATGATTCCACCTACATGTTACACTATGTCTAAAAAGCAGAAACAAAATTTTTTTCAATTTATTAAATTAGTTAAGTTTCTTAATAGGCATAAATATAATATAGCCTATTGTGTCAATGTTATTAGGGAAAAGTTTTCATATTGAAAAGCCATGATTGTCATATACTTCTACAACAATTACTTCTTGTTAGAATATGTAGGTGTTTGTTGAAGGAAGTGTTGGCATAATTGGGTGATTTTTTAAGCAATTATGTTATGAGACATAGAAATTAGAAGAACTTGAAAAATGGAAAAATAAATAACTTTGATTCTATGTAAGCTTGAACTAGTTTTTCCACTTGTTCTTTGATGTTATGGTGCATTTAGAAATTCACTTGTTATATGAGGCAAAACTTTGTGGACCAGTTCAATTCGATGGATGTTCCCCATTGAAAGGTAAATTGTATTCACTTCTACATTTTTTGTCTTCTGGTATTATTTAGTAACAAATGCTAATTCTTTATTTGAAGGCTCTATTGTAGAGTCTTATGTATTGAATGAATGCTTGACATTTTATTCTATGTTCTTAAATGATATGGAGACATGATTTAATAGAGAAAAACATAACTTCGATTTTGATTAAAATAGTGGCTTGTCAGTTTTCTCCCAAAAAGTTAAACCACTTGAAATAGGAAAATATAAAGAGTTAACTAAAGACAAACTTGAAATTGGCCAATTGTACATTTTAAACAACTGTGAGGAAGTCAATTTATATATAGAGTATGGATATTACTTCTCATTCATTATTTCATATTAAAATTTAGCATTCAACGTCTATTTTCTTACATCAATTTACTTTTTAAATAAAGAGCAAAAAGGTGAGATTAGAAGCAAAGGTGAGGTTAATGTTAAAGAAAGGCATAAAATAAACTTCCTATTACAGTTTAGGACATGAATAAGTTATTCATGTAATAGTATGAAAAAATAAATATTCTAGGTGAGGTTACAATATTAACTTTTAGTTTTTTTTTACAAATGATATAGTTTTATAACTATAAATTGTCAGAAGCAATGATAACATTATATTCTTTAGCATATGGGCCTCATATGTGTGGGAAAAATATACAAGTTGTATTATTAATGGAGTTAGATTTCATATAAAAGAGCATGACAATCGCCTTAGAAGTCAAAACTATGGGGTTGTTGTTAAGGGACAATACAAGGATGATTTTATTGACTGCTACAGTGTTATCTCTAAAATAATTAAGTTACATTACATAAAGGATAAAAAAAAGTTGTTCTATTTAAGTTCAAATGGTTTAATCTTGGTGATAAAGGGGTTAAAATAAAAGTGAATGGAAACATTACTAACATCAATGTTAGTAAGACATGGTATAAAAGTGTGTGACTTACGCTTGCAAGTCAAGTGAAACAAGTATTCTATCTCAATGAAACTGTATTGGGTAATAATTGGAAAGTTGGGCAAAATTTTCAACATCAAAATTTTTTTGGTTTTTGTAAAAGGAAAAATAACCCAATGGGTGAAGATATGATGAAGTACATCAGGAGATTGAATTGCAGTTGAATGATTCAGCTATCGAAATTGAAGATGAGAATATATCATCATTCCATAGGAGAGATATTAATCCCAATATACTATAAGCAACTAAAGTACAAGGCAATCTTGTTATAGAAAGGAATGAAGACTGTATTGAGGATGAATTATACGATAATGATGATACTTTGGCCAAGTACAATAGCAATAAAGAGATGAATCATAATGCAATTAATGATGATGATTTTGAAGATCTTGATTATGTTGATTGAAGGTATTATGAAAGTGCTCTTTATATTGTCTTATTGTAATATTGGTAACATTTATATCGTTAATGCAATTAATGTATCATAAAAGTGCTTTTTCTATTGGTTATTGTAATGTTGGTAACATTTATCTTACTAATGCAAGTAATGTTGATGATTGAATGTATCACAAAAGTGTTCTTTCTATTGTCTTATTGTAATTTTAATAGCAGTTATGTATTTTTTAATAGATATCCAACATAATGGCACCTTGTTTTTTTGTTTTAGAAAATTAAGTGAGAAGGAACTACATGGAAAAGAATATGATAAGATCACAAGATATAAGGTCACTCATTATAAGGAAGGTAAAGGATGGGTGTCAGAAGAAGCAGAAAACAACTTATAAGTATAAAAGTTTTTTCAATATTTTTATTGATTTATTAATATAGTAGTAAGTAGTAATATATGTGTAATAGCCGGTTTTCAAAACTTACTAAGGGTTAGAATGTTAGAATTTTGAGTCATATCATTTTAGAATTTACGAGGTGCATTTCATTCACATGCATAACATGAGCATATGCACACATGAATGTTGATATAGAAAACATTGTAAAGACTGTATGTGCACTCAATTGATATATTCCGGGGTATGAAAGGTATAAAATGGTTATGATATGATTGTGTATTGCTTATGTCTTAAATTTTGGTTTGATGGATTATTATTAGTAATTTGGAGTTAATTCCTGCAATTGAAAAATTGATGAATTAATATGTACATTTAATCTAGGAATAATGTTAAATGGCAAGAAAAGTTGACATGCGAGAAATTAGGTTTACTAGGCCTATGAAATAGTGACACGTGGTAGTTGAATTGAGTGAAAATGGCTTAGACAATTGGGTGATAAATGGCTTAAGAAACTAAGTGATAACTGGATTAGATATTTAAGTGACATTTGGTTGTTTAACAAGAGGACATATAGCATGGTCCTTTAATTAATAAATGCCTTGATGAGTGTCTCAACCCTCACCACACACCTACAGCTCACGACCTACATATATGGATGGCTATCTTCTCTCTTATTTTTGCTACATGCTATTTTCTTCTTTCTTCTCTCATTTTCGACATACATACATAACCTTACAACCTTGAGTTTTTCCCTAAATTCTTTACTTTTCCACTCCAATATTCTGCTGTCTTCTTATTACTGAAAACATCCAACTCCTACTTTGTTTTGGAATTGTGCTTGTAAGCTTGGAGGGCTAGGATAGTTTGATAATTGAGGTGGAATTTGAGCTAAACAAGTAAGTGAAATTCTGATCTTTGTGTCATGTTGTAATAGAAATTTTATGATGATTGATTAGGATGAACTGCATGTAGGATTAATGATGAAGTTGTGCTGGAATATGATGGATGAATTGGTTACTTTTCTATTTTATTTTTGATGCGTGAAAATAGTAGGTTATCGGCTGTTATATGGAAGAATTAGGTTGAGGTTTGAAGTATAAATGAAGGTGAATTTATGCTAAAGATAGGTGCTATTGAAGTGTTCTTGAATTTGGAAAAGTTAGGATTACATGTATGATGGGATTAAGTGAATGATAATGAACCAATCGAGTAGAGTTTTGTGAGATTTATGTAACCAAGATGGAAGCTATATTAATATGAATTGAAGTAGCTTTTGAGAGTATGAATTCTGGAAAAAGTAAAGTGTTAATAATGATCTTAAGTAGATGAAATTTGTGGAGAATTGAGGGAAATTGGTTAGTGCACAATCGGGGCACTTATCCCACGATCGTGGCCAAAGTTTAGAAATGATAATTTTGGTTTTGTGAATTTATTGAACCAAATGAGGATAAGTCACTCTACATTGGTGTATTTGGACTTGATTAAGGCTTGAAATGAACCTAGATTGTTGCTTGATTAATTGGTTAAGGGTTCGATAAGTTTAGGTTGTTAATTGATGTCATTACTTAAGGAATGGATTGTCTTGATATCAATGTATTTAAATATGGAAATTATGAGTTGTTAAAGGAATAAAGGTGTTCTTATGAATGCAAATATGATCCAAAGGATATAAAGGTGTATTAAGTATGAATGAATGAGAATTAGGAAATTGTGTGAATGTATATTGCTAGAAAAGGTTGATGAATGTCTGATTGATAAAATTTTAGAGTAATCAAGCTTAATTAAAGTATAAACCAGAATGCAAAGTGGTAGTATACAAGCTATAATAATTGAACAACCAAGATTTGTGATTAAGAATACATACTCAGAAAGGTCAATTGAGCATGCATTGAACATGACATATATATATATATATATGTGCATGATTGTATATTCATATGATTGAATAAATTAGTGATTGTTAACTATGTGTGTATTGCTTAACTATAGACACACAAGTTGATCGCCAACATCCAGACATTGCCCAATCATCAAGGTAATAACTATTATGCAGCATACTGTGAATTAACCTAGATGTGTAAATTTAATTATATATGCCTCAGTTTGAATTGTATATGTATTGTGGAATGTGTGAACAATTGAATGGTGAATGTCAAACTTAGATTTGAAGGATTTGATATATGACATGAGCACATTAAATGAAAATACTAAAAGCAAGATATGTGAATTGATGCATCTCTTTACATTAAAATGCATGATCAGATAAAGAAGTTATTACTGGAGTAGCCAATTTATGGAAAAGAGCTTAAAGCTCATAATTGTACACAAAGATCTAAAGGTTCAGATAATAATGAGTCTAATATCCACAATGGATACATGACTGTAACACCCCACTCCCGCCGGACCCGAACCCGATATCGACAGTGATACCCGAATTCGTGCCCCGCGAGGGTGGC
>JANQAP020363309.1:0-16959 GCA_026874005.2 Erythroxylum coriaceum | reverse complement strand
ATTTGTTAACTTTTTTACTAATACAAATCATTCGTTTTAAAATAATCAATGAATTACATATTTCCAATCATATTATATTGCAGGGGCATTATCGTCATGGATACTATTTTTATGTTCTATTCACTGCAACCAAACACATTCCTGTCCTCGAGACGGAGACAGTTTCTTCTGTTATGTCCATCACAATCAAACACCTCACTATCTCTAATTTTTGTTTTGTTCCGTCTCCAAATTTTCGTCTCGTTCCGTCTCTACATATTGAAGACAGTAACCAAATGCAGCGTAAATGTCACACGCCTGTAACGAAAATGGAACGTGCACCAAAAATAGAATTGGTTCTTCGGCCCTTTTGTGATCTTTAAGTGTTTGAAGATGCGTCGTTTCTGTTTCTAGGTCTTCTTCCATAAGTTCGTAAGGATTGCCTCTTATCATGCACTAAGTGTCACATGCCTACAATCAAAATGGAAGATGCACCAAAAATTAGAAAATTAAATTTAAATACAACAAGACAAACAAAAGAAAAGGAAATAAAAATGAATATAATAGTAATGATTGAATTTACTTAATATCATTAGGAAATTTCCTGGGCAACGACACCAAAAATAAGTCTATGTTGTTCTAATATAAAACTACAAACAAGTTGGTCTATCATTTTATACTAGTGTAGCGATAAGTAGAGGTTGATGTCATGAGAAATAAAACAAATAATATGTCTAACCTTCCTATTATCATATATTTAATTATGAGAATTGATTTTAAATGATTTATCTAATCTTAAACCTAAACCAAAGCAAAAATCATCTACCACCAGTAACAACATAAACAAGTAAATAACTATAAGAAATCAAATATGAGAATATATCTAGATAAGGATATCCTTTAACATTGTTTTGTAATTATGATTCAATTATTTAGAGATTTTATCACTTGGACCCAAAAACTTCCTATTGTAATGATTTGTCAACTATCGATGTATAACCACTTATCCTTAAAGAATTAATTGATATTTTTGTTCTAATTAATACTTTTAAAGCTACCTTAATATCTATAAAATTTCATAAAAGATTTTACCCTAATATTAAAAAAATTATGTAAGGTTTTTTCTAGTGCTTTATTTAATTCTGAGTATTTATGATCCACTCACATGCAAGTTATCTAAAATCCTTGATATGCAAATTGAGATCAAGTCTAATATTTAGCATTAATTAAATCAACGCTAATAAAAATTAAATATATTTCACGAGTAGAAAAATCCTTCATAGAATAAATAAAATCAATCCATACAAAACAATAACTAGGTTTCCTCCCATCTAGACATAGATAAAATTTATCTAGTCATCATTTTCAAATTAAGAAACATAAAAAATAGTTGAATAATTCATATAAGTGTTCTTTTTTATATAGATCTCAATCTTTTGATGTTCTTTGCTTCAAAATGATGATTTCAAATCTCTTTTCTATTTAAAGTTGACTATTTGATGTCTCTCTAAGCTTCTTCTCTCTCCATTGATGACTAACCCTATGTTTAGAATAAAAGAATATCAAAAAGCTCCTTAAACTAGAGTTTTCATGCTTTAAGTATATTTTATTCATCTTAGACATGGTCTAAGACATGATTGGATCTAAATTGTGGATCTTTATTTCTTCTAGGGACAACGGTTCAGGCATGACAATACTTGATATTGTGAATCTTTATGTCAAACTGTTATCAGTACCTCTGACAATTACGGGATTGGTGGCAATAGAGGTTTTAGGTTGAGAAGAGCAGGTGATTAAGGAGATATAATAAAAGAGAGGGATAGAGGTATAGATGAGAGAGAGTAAAGATGCTGAGAAAATAAATTCTTGTCCTCTTCTTTCATTATGACATTACATTATATATAGGGTATTCCTATAACAAAATAAAAAAAATTTGTTTTTATCCAATGAAGTCCTGATATTTTGAAGGAAAATGTTTGATTCTAGAATCTTTCCGAATATCAGTGGTGGACTGAGGCCTAAAAGGTGGAATTGTCTCAGATGGGTTTACAACATTACTCCCCTCTTCAAAAGCAACCTTGTCCTTAAAGGAAAAATGAGGAAAATCACGCTGGATCTCATGAATTGGTTCCCAAGTAGCATCAGAATCAAGCTGAGATTCCCATTAATTAAACCTATCGAACTGGCTGGCCTTGTTGGAGAATTTGACGATAACCTAAAACCTTTACATGAACCACTGTTGGTTTGTCATTAACAAAAACAAAAGGAAGTGGAGATCATTGAATAGAGGGATCTCATTCATATAGCTTGGGATTAAAGATATGGAACACATTGTGGAATTTGGCGATAGAGTAAGACGATAAACCATTGGTCTGATGTGAGCTAGAATTTGAATGGGCCATAGAAGCGTCTAGCCAGTTTATTGGATTGGCGGCGAGTCAAAATGGACTGATGATTTGGTTGCAACTTAACAAAGGTGCAATCTCCAACTTGGCAAATAGCATCTCGAAGACCGGAGTTAGCCTAATTACACATTTTGGTATGAGCTCGCAATAAGTTTTCCTAAAGAGTAGTCAAGACAGATGTGCAGGACAACAGGAGTTTATCAACTGAAGCCAAGAAAGATGTGCTTGCCATATAATCTAAAAGAGATGGAGGTGCTTTGCTAAAAATCGCCTCATATGGGGTCATTTTAATAAATGAATGTTAGGAGGAATTATAGTGCCATTCAGCCCATGGGAGGAAAGATAGCCACTGTCAAGGATGGTCAGCCACAAAGCATCACAAGTAATCTTTGAGACAACGATTGAGGACCTCTATTTGCGGATGGTATGCACTACTGGTGGCAAGGATAGTGCCTTGTAAATGGAATAATTCCTACAAAAAAGAGCTCATAAAGATAGGATCACGGTCCGAAACAATAGTGGAAGGTAGTCTATGGAGCTAAACTCTTCACAAACACATCGACAATAATTAGAGTTGTATAACTAGGATCTAAGGCTGAAAAATGTGCGTGCTTAGTGAGTCGGTCAACTACCACTAGAGTGACATATTGCCCATGTGTTATAGCAAATAGGTGACAAAATCCATTGAAATTGAGTCCAAAATTTTACCCGGGATAAGAAGAGGTTGCAGCAAACCTTGAGGGGCCTGATTGAAAGACTTGACTTCTTGGTAAATAGCACATTTGGATGCAAAATCTTTGACTGAGTGACATAACTTAGGCCAATACAAAATAGAAGAATGCAAGCAGTGGTTTGTTAAATCCTAGCATAACCCCCCGTAAGTGAGTTATGAAACTCGATTAGAATCATAAGTTGGAGAGCTGATTCGAGAGGAATGAGAACCTGATTCTTGTAGAAAATCAACCCCTCTTTCACAGAATGGTCAGGATAATTGGCAGGTAAAGTCTGAATACACTGATATAGTGCAGTAGAAGGGGAATGTGTCTAAATGAACTACCACAGGGTTTCCCACAAGGCAACTACTGGCTTAAAGGTAATTTATAAGGCCTGAAACGTGAAGAAAGGTAACTTGGAAAGCACATCAGTAAGCCCATTATCCGAACCAGGTTGAAAGATTATCTTAAAGTCATAACTGAGAAGTTTAATAAGCCACTTGTGTTGTTCTGAGGTTTGCATCGTTTGATTGATCAGGGATCTCAAACTTTGGTGATTCGTTTGAACGGTGAAACGGTGGCCAAGTAGATAATAACGTCACTTCTTGACTGCCTCTGTGATAGCATACATCTCGTGGGCATAGGTGGAGGCTACTCGAAGTTGAAGTGGTAATTGTTTACTGAAGTAGGCGATTGGGTGGCCCCGTTGTTGAAGGATCACACCAATGTCAAAACTAAAAGCATCAATTTGTATCGTAAAGGGTTCTTCAAAATCTGGTCAAGCTAGAACCAGAGTGTGTGCTAATGCTGACTTGAGGGCCTTGAAAGCAACTCAAGCTTCCAGGGTCCAGACAAATGCATTCTTACGAAGAAGTTAGGTTAAAGGGGAAAAAATGGAAACATAATTGGCTACAAATTTTCTATAGTAGTTGGATAAATTGAGAAAGCCGTGCAAGCTCTTTAAAGAATCAGGAAAAGGCCATTGTTGTATGGAAAATATCTTGTCCGGCTTGATGCTAACTCCTTTAACAAAAACCTTGTGCCTAAGGTAACTGATTTAGCACACCCAAAGTCACATTTGGACAATTTAACAAACAGGGAATGAGCCTATAAGGTCATAAAAATGGATTCCAAATGTTGAAGGTGAGTATCCCAAGAAGAGTTATATATTAAGATAGCATCAAAGAAAATCAACACAAATTCATACATGAATGACTTGAACACTATGTTCATCAAAGCCTGAAATGTTGATGGGACATTGGATATGCCGAAGGGCATGACAAAAAACTCGTAATGCCCTTCATAGATATGAAATGTCGTCTTCTCCATATCTGGTGGGTATATACGAACCTGGTGATAAGCAGAGTGGAGATCCAGCTTAAAGAACACAGAAGCACTATGAATCTCATCTAGTAATTCATCAACAATGGGAATGATAAATTGATCCTTTACTGTTACCCTATTGACTGCGTGGTAATCCACATAAAATCGCCATGGCTTTCTTTTTCACAAGGAGGACTGGGGAGGAAAAGGGACTAGTACTAGGTTGAATGATTCCATCAGCAAGCATTTCTCCCACAAGTTTCTCAATCTCTATGTTTTGGAAGAGAGGATATCTATAGGGGTGTACGTTTATGGGGGAAGTAACGGGTAAGAGAGGGATTTTATGGTTAAGTGGTCTAGGTGGGGGTAGCCCTTTGGGGTTGGCAAATACGGATTGGAAGGTGGTCATAAGAGTCTGCAGAGTTTGGACGAAAGACGAAGGATGAAGGAGCTATGTTGCCAACAATGGAGATGGAGGGTTCAGTGGGTGGGTCAATCATTAAGTGGTAAAAGTAGGTTATGGATTCGATTTGAGTGGAGCGACAAAGAGGCTTGTCAGTTATATAGGACAAACTATGTTGTTATAAGCCCCTTAAACGGGTCTGATGACCCCCAATAGAGCATTTCATCCACAGGTGCTTGTAATAAAAAATGACTAGGCCAAGTTGGGCTAGCCACTGCACTCCCAATACCAAATCAGCTCCATAGAGGGGTAAGAGGAAGAGGTCAGCATGAACTGTGGAATCATCTAACTTGATCAGGGTTTGTATACTCCGTCCGCCACACCCAACCAATTCACCATTGCCAACAGTGACTGTGAGGTAAGGGAAGGGTTGCACGGTGAGCCCTAAGTGACAGGTGAGACGAGATTGAATGAAGTTATTAGTGGAACCCCCATCAATCATAACCACTACTAGTTTGCCATTAACAGTGCCAGAGAGTTTTAAGGTAGAGGGAACAAATTGTCTCGTAAGAGCATGGAAGGAGAGTTTGGGGTGATGAGGGGTGTTTCAGGTGTGAGTGACAGTTGGGGATCAACAAGTGGGGATAGGTCAGGTTCTACCAATTTCTCTTCAACGTCAACTTCTGTAAGTAGACAAAGGAATTGTGGGGGTTTACAGCGATGCCTAGGTACAAATCACTCATCACAATTAAAAACAACCCTTTTCCTCGTATAGAAACCATCTCCGTATGAGTCAGTCTTTTAAGAGGTAGGGCCACGAGTTTGGGGGCAAAAATGATAGTAGTTGGTGTGTTGGTATAGGTGCTAGAGGTGGTTAAATGAGTGTTTACGATAGTCGTGGAGATGGGTTTATGGAAGGAAGGTTTGGAGTAGGGTGGTTTGGAAGCATTAAGTTTATCTTCTATAAGTTTTGCCATGCCAACAGCATCTGGTAAGGTTTGGGGTTTAAGGAGGAATAACTCTTGTTGAATATTGGCCTTCAGTCCAGACAAGAAGCAATTGAGCAAATTAGTGTTGCTTAGGCTATGAATTCAAGTGAAGATGGCCTCAAAATCAGACGTGTAGGCATCCACCTTGGTCATTTACTTCAACTTATACAATTGTGGCTCGTGGTTCACAAAAGAAGAAGGACCAAACTTAAGTTCCAGTTGCCTTGTAAAAACTTACCAGGTGGATAACTGACGAGTAGAGTGCATCCAATAGAACCATTGTAATGTCAGTCTTGACATGTAAAATGTAGCAACTGTGAGTTTATGCTCTAATGGAATCTGATGATAAGCAAAATTCGATTTGAAACAACCAACCCAACACATTATCGCTTGAAAACAGAAGTATTTCCAGCTTAGGCAACCAGAGGGTATTTGTGGGTAAAATGGAGAGTTGTGTGGTAAGGTTCGGTGGTGCAGGGGGTGGTGGAAAGGATGAGGGCATGGGTTGATGTAGGGTTGGGGCATGCAAAGTGATTAGGTAAGAGGTTGGTAGAGGTAGAAGAGGTTGTTTTTCCAATTTGGTCATTTTAAGTTGGAGTTCATTCATAGCAGACAGTTGACTCTGGACAAGTTGTTTTAGGGCCTTATCAGAATGTTTGGAAAGTTGCTTCGTCGACTTAGAAAGCTGCTCTTCCATAGCTGATTTGACACGGGTGGTCACTCCCTCCGTCATTTTGGGGTCTCTCAATGAAAGTACCAAAATATGTTAGTAGTAGCTCCTGACAATTAAGTGACTGATAGGGATAGAGGTTTTAGGCTGAGAAGAGTAGATGATTAAGGAGATAGGATAGAAGAGAGGGACAGAGGTAGAGATGAGAGAGAGTAAAGATGCTGAGAGAATATCTTCTTGGCCTCTTCTTTCATTATGACGTTACATTATATATGGAGTATTCTTGTAACAGAATAAAAACAAACTTTTATTTTTATCTAATAAAGTCCTGATATTTTGAAGGAAACCGCTTGATTCTAGAACCTTTCCGAATGTTAGTGGTGGACTGAGGCCAAAAGGTGGAATTGTCTCAAATGAGTTTGTAACACAAATTCTGGAATTACATATGGGCTCAAGCATACCTGTGCCTTAATCCGTGTATTTCTTGATTCCTTTTTTGAAATGCACATGGTTTGACGTACGACTGTGGCTCAAGTCATATCATTCTTTAGATTTTCTCCATGCTATATATTTTCTCTAATGGTGTTTTAAGCCATATCTTCTTTTGCACTTGATCAATGTTGGGCATAGACTGAACCTTGTTCAATAAAGATTTGTGATTTTCTTTAATATTTTTCTTATCTCTAATTCTTGACAAATTTCTTTTTCAAGTAACATTTTCTCCGTTAACATAAAATAATTTTTGTAAATTAAGGTAATTTAAACATAAAAATATAACAACAACAACAACAACAATAATATCCCAGTAAAAATTTTACAGAGACGCAGGTTTTGAGGAGGTTTAAAAGTATACAACCTTACTATTAATTAGTAGAGAAGCTATTTCGGATAAACGCATAGGAACAAAAGAAAAGAAAAAAGAAAAAAAATAAGAACTATTTGAAGAAAACAAAAACCAAAAAAATATTGAATAACTACATAAAAATAACATAAACTAAGATAAGAAATAACAATGCGAAATTCCCACTTAGAGTATAGGAGTTGCTAGAACTTATAAACTTTGATTTGTCAAAATCAAACTTTTAATCTGTTAAAGTGATTTAGGATTTGATCACCTAAATCACTGCTCTGAAGCTTAGAGATTTGTACAAATTATGGGGATATTTGTATTTATTATAGGCAAGATTATAGGGGCAATTTTGTATTTATTATAGGTAAGATTATAGGTATAGTTAGCTTAATTTCTTTGTATATATATATATATATTTGTAAAGCTGCCATCGAAAAGTGTATGGTTCAGAAATATTATTTCTCTATATACTTTCTCCTTTTCCAATAATTTCTACATTCTTTCTCCTTTTCTAATATGGTATCAGAGCCTTTGTCTACTTACCATTGTTCTGTGCCCAAATTTGTCTCTTACACAACCCTTTTACTGAGCTAATTTATTTTCGTTCACTCCTTCTATTCGTGGCATCTTCTGTCCAGCTCTTTACTCAGCCATTGTTTGGCTCTGTTCTATTCCATTCTTAATTGTTTTGCATAGATCTTCCCTTTTTTGACCTACTATTTATTGATTTTTTTGCTTCCTTTTTTTTTATCTACCACGTCTTCATATTTTATTGCTGTAGCAAGTTCCAATTGGAGAAATCTGATGTTTTTACTCCTTTTGGCACTATTCTCACAAGAGCAAACTATAACCTATGGGTTAAGGGTATGAAAAGTTTCTTAATTGGTGGAAAACTTTGGCACATTTTGACTAGTGATATTAGTATACCAGTGCATGAGAAGGATGAGACAAAACAAAAATATAGAGAACGTCTTAACGATTAGGATAGAAAATCATCAGATTATCACTTGGTTTCACAACACCTCCTTGCCATCTATTCATATTCAATTTGCTGACTTTAAAACGGCAAAAGAGATATGGGACTTCTTGGAAAACAGGTACAAAACCACTGGACTTGCTCATCATTATCAATTGTGGACTACTCTTTATAACCTTAAGCAAGAAGCTGGCCAGTCTGTGAATGAGTTTCTTGCTCAAGTGCAACCTATTTGGAGTCAACTGTCATAAGCCAAGATCAGCCAAGACCATATGCCATTGATTCATGTTCTCATGGCTCTTTTTCATAAATATGAAGCTGTTAGAGCTTCATTATTGCACTATACTCCCCTTCCTATCTTAGATACTTTTGTTTAGGAGCTAATTTTCAAAGAGACTCGCCTTGGCTTAGGTAAGTCCTCACAAATGGATATTGCTTTGGCCACTACTCATCCAAAATTAGGGTCCAAATTTTGTAAGAACTATCATCAAACTGGCTATAATTTCTCTAATTATCCGATAATTGAGTGTAGATATTGTCACAAAATTAGGCATATACTTAACAATTGTCCCACTAGACCTTCAAGACCTAAAGGAGGATCTTTCAAATATGTTATCTCTACTCAAATATGTTATCTCTTCCAGTACTTCCTCTCCTACTGCCTTATTTGTCACATCGGGTAGCTCCTCTTGGCTTTTTGACTCTGCTTGTTCTAATCATATGAAATCTAATTCCTCTATTTTATCCGCTAAAACACATGTCTCTTCCCTTCCCTCAATTCACACAGCCAATGGCACAAAAATGGTCATTACTCATATTGGAAACACATCTAGTTCACACATCAATCTCCCTGATACATATATTGTTCCCAACTTAGCTTTTAATCTTATCTCCATTGGCTAATTGTGTGAACAAGGTCTCACCATTACTTTTCCTTGCTCTGGCTATTAGGTACAGGATCTGCAGATGGGTCAAACTCTTAGGACGAGATGCAGATTGGGAAGATTATTTGAGCTTACTTCTCTACACGTGCCTAAAAAACAAGTATCTGCTGTTATGCCAACTATCTCTTTGGGATATCAATGGCATATTCATCTAGGTTATGCCTCCACTAGCAAATTCTGTCCTCTAATCTCTCGTGGATTATTGGGATCAATAAAATTTAAATCTTTTAATTGTTTAAACTGTCAACTTGCAAAACAACCAGCTTTATCCTTTAATAATAATGATTCTATTTTTGAAACTCCCTTTAGTCTTGTTCATTATGATATTTAGGGACCCTCTCCAACTTGTTCTATAAATGGTTATCTATATTTTGTTATATTCATTGATGATCATTCTCGTTTCACTTGGATTTATTTTTTGAAACACATATCTGAGTTATTGCAAGTTTATATTAAATTTGCAAAAATGATCAAAACATAAATTTCTTAAAACATTAAAATACTACGAACAGATAATGCAATGGAATACAAAGACTCTGGTCTTCTCCAATTCCTTGGTCAGCAAGGTACCATGATTCAACTTTCTTATCCCCATACATCTTAACAAAATGGAAGGGTTGAATGCAAACATCAATACATTTTAAATTCTGTTCGTGCACTACTTCTTTCTGCTTATTTTCCTTAAAAGTTATGGGGGGAAGCGACTTTAAATGTTGTATACACTATCAATTGCATTCCCTTCCAAACTCTTTAAATTTTGTCTCCTTTTGAACGTCTATTTGGTAAATTACCTTATTGTTCTGTTCTTAAACCTTTTGGTTGTGCTGCTTTTGTCCTCTTACAACCTCACGAACACACCAAATTAGAACCACGTGCTCAATTATGTTGTTTTCTCTATTATGGGGTAAAACATAAAGGTTATCATTTTTGGGATCCTATATCTAATCAGTTATGTATCTCTAGACATATCACATTTTGGGAAGACACATTATTCTCGTCCTTGTCCAAATTTCATCGATCTTTTACTAAATTATCTCCATTCTTCACTGATACTTATATTAAGTTGTTTCCTAGTAGTGATAAAGTAGAAACACTCAATAATCTTCCCATCGATGCATTTAATCCTATGGAGTTTGTTCTGGTTACTGATTCTGTTAATCTCACCACAACCATTCGCCTCTCTACTTAGGTAAGAGAAACTCCACATCATCTTCATGACTTTTACTATTTTTCAACTGTTATTTCCTTACATGAGCCTCGATCTTATCAGGAGGCAATTATAAACCCCTTATAGTAGCAAGCTATGACTGAAGAGCTCCATGCTCTACAGAAAACTTATACCTGGGACTTAGTTGATCTAACTCCTAGAAAGACTTCCATTGGATGTAAATGGGTTTACAAAATCAAGACCTATTTAGATGGATCCATTAAACATTACAAGGCTCACTTAGTAGCCAAAGGCTACATCCAGGAATATAGCATAGATGATGAAGAAACTTTTGCTCCTATAGCTTGGTTAACTTCTATTCGCAGTTTGATAGCAATTGCGGTAGTCAAACGATGGCCTCTTCTTCAGATGGATGTTAAAAATGCATTCCTTAATGGTGACTTCCAAGAGGAAGTCTATATGTCTCCACCTCCAGGTTATCCTCATCCACTTAATAAGGTTTGTCGATTTCGTAAGGCCTTATATGGTTTAAAACACGCACCAAGGGCATGGTTTACTAAATTCAGTTCTACTATTACTCAACTCAATTTTCACTCCATTTGGTATGATTTTACTTTATTCATTCTCCATAGTAACCATGGGGTTGTTCTATTATTACTATACGTTGATGATATGATCATCACAAGAGATGATGCAAGTTGTATTTCATAATTACAACAATTTCTTCGTGAGTAATTTGAGATGAAAGATCTCGATTCTCTCAATTATTTTTTGGGTCTTGAATTCTTCTCGACCTTTGATGGTACTACCTTTCTCAAGCAAAATATGCTTCAAACTTACTCTTTTGGGCTAGTATTATCGATAGTAAGATTGCAACACCCTTTAGAACATAATGTCAAACTCACTCCTCTAGATGGGACTCTCCTTGATGATCTAAATCTGTATCGACAGTTACTCGGTAGCTTGGTCTATCTCATAGTAACCAAATCTGAAATTGCTTAAGTTGTCCATTTAGTCAACCAATTCATGGCTTCTCCTCGCTCATCACATTTTGCAGCTGTCCTTCAAATTCTCCGCTACATTAAAGGAACATTATTTTATGGACTTCATTTCTCTGCTCATTCATCCTTTGTGTTATTTGGCTATTATGATGCTAACTGGGCTGGTGACCCTACTAATCGTCTATCAACCATTAGCTATTGTTTCTTTTTGGGAGATTCATTTATTTCTTGGAGAAGTAAGAAGCAAACAATCATCGCTCGATCTAGCACCAAATCAGAGTATTGTGCCCTTACAGATGCTACTTTAGAGTTACTATGGCTTTATTAGTTACTAGAAGACATGGGTATCACACATTCTTCAGTCACTACGCTACATTGTGATAATCGAAATGCAATTCAGCTTGCTTATAATGATGTATTTTATGAGCGCATTAAACACATAGAAATTAATTGTCACTTTGTACGGTTTTATGTCACTAAAGGTTCCCTCTGCAAAAGAAACAGTTGACATCTTCACCAAGACTCATCTTCCTAGGAGATTTCATGACTTAGTGAACAAACTCAAGTTGGATTTCACATCACCTCTTTGAGTTTGAGGGGGTGTTAATGTGATTTAGGATTTTACCACCTAAATCACTGTTATGAATCTTAGAGATTTGTACAGATTATAGGGATATTTATATTTATTATAGGCAAGATTATAAAGACAATTTTGTTTTTATTATAGGTAAGATTATAGGTACAATTAGCTTAATTTCTCTCTATATATATATATTTGTAAAGATGCCATAGAAAAGTGTGTGGTTTAGAAATATTATTTCTCTGCGTACTTTCTCCTTTTCTAATACAATCCAAACCTAAAAAGTAATTGGCTTAATTGATTTCTCCTAAAGGTATTTTATGCATGAAACGAAGTAGAACATAAATTTCGAGCCTGTTATGTAATTATGTTTCAAGAGATAGTTCTGCTTATTGGACAACTTTTTTACATCATCTTCTCCTTGTATACATGATCCAACGTATATATGTTCTGGGAGTAAAATACTAATAAAAATATGTATATTTTTCATCCACATTAGGAAAACATGTCAACTAGTTGAAGAATTGTATTAAAAGGCTTGGGATTTTTTATTCAGTTTTTATATCTATTACGTTTCATTGTGATAACTTATTTACTATATTCTTTACCAAGAATGAAAGAACACTAATGGTGTCAAGTAGGTTGAGCTTAAGTATTTTAAATACAAGGATGGGTTGATGATGATGATGTAGTTTACAGTCAACTATCACCTCATATATATTAAAACCACTGACTAAAATGCTGAGACCTGTAAATTTTTATAGACATGTAGGTAAAATGGCTATTATGTTGTCATATAATATTTTAATTTACTGAGAGTGTTACATTTATTAAATTACTTGAGATTAATACACTTAATTGTTGTACTGTTATGTTTAATGCATGCATATTATATTGTTGTATATGTACACATATGATTCTTTTATCTCAAAATGTTTCTATAGATTTTTTATAGAAGCTAAAAGATTTTTTTTCAATCTTTATGGTCAATAGTTCTTTACGGAGATAGTCATCTTTTGGTGGTTAATATCTCTTATGAGATTGATAGTCTCTTTTAAAGATTATGAGTCTTATTATGAGATTTTTTTGAAATATGAAATAATTGATTAATAGAGTTAGAACAAAACACTGTACAAAGGGGAGGAGACCACATCTGTCATCGCCCTATATACACCAAGCCAGTCCACAACACAACACCTACCAGGCATACAACCCAAAAACAAAAGGATCAAGAATAATTGTCATATATGCCATCTAGCCCTCATACTTGGGGTCAGTCGATACTCCTCTTTCCTAGCCACAATGCTTACTCTAATCTCATTCAGAATGTTGTACGCTAACTGATATTTATCGGTTTCTACCTACGTGTATAATCTAGAGTTCCTTTCTTTCTAAAGATACTAGATAGAATGAATGAAAGCAGCTTTAAACAATATGGCATTTTTCTTATCTGGTTACGTTTGATAAATATACTAATTCAATGTGATTTGCCAATCATACATCGAATTCTTAGTAACCACCATATGTTGGATACTACTCCAGACTGCTGAGGAAAAGAACATATGGTTACGATCTTCATCAACAGCGTGGCACAACACACACTCCTTATCTTTCGGTTTAAACCAATGACATTTCATACGCAATCGATTTTTAATTACCAACTAAGCAACGAAGGATGCTCTTGGGCTCAAGGATTGTTGCCATATCAGGTGATACCATGGTACTCGATTAGCATCACGCCGAAATACCCGAAGGCATGACTTATTAGAAATCATGCCACTGGAATGCAAAGTCCATAAAATGGCATCCGATTGAGTTTCATCTCCAAGTGGAGGGAGGTGCCAGCCAGTGATTTTGATCCCCGAAAGTGCAATCTCCATGATTCATTCGAAATAAGTTTAGCTACCTTAACTTCCCTTGGTAGTTGGTTACATATATGGGCAAGAATTGGGTTCTTGGCTAAAGGGCTCAAGTCGCACCAATTATCCACCCAAGACCAAGTTTCTTTACCTCCATTAATAAGGTATTTAATCAATGGGTAAAGGTATGGTCGCAGTTTCAACACCTCATTGAAAAACACCGAAAAGTTAAAGGAGGGCTTTAATTGCCAGAAATTATGTTGTTGGATATGGGCATGGTGAACCCACTTAGTCCATAGGGCTTCTTTATCAGTGAATAGCTGCCACAAGGGAAGGACCCTTTGCAAAGTAACCGAGGACCTAATTCTAAGTTCTCCCTCCCTGGACCAAGTTAACTCCCTCTAATTAATTTTAACATCACCAGCAGCATCACATCTCCCAGCCCATAAAAAGTTTTAAAGCAATCGGTCAATCTCCTTAATAAGCTTACGGGGAAAGATGGTATGGGCAAGCTAGTGAATGTTAAAGATAATCGCCCTCCATAGGATAGGAACCGGTTTTGCCACGATAGAACTCTAGCTTTAATTCTCTCCAGTATAGGGATATAGTCTGAATACGTAAGCTTTTTAGGAGAGATCATCACTCCTAGATAACGCATATAAGGTGGCTGGAGAGGGAGCCCAATAACATTTTGAAAATCCTGAGGATTTTGAAAACCAGAAGATAAAATCAAACTACTCTTCTCCAAACTGATCCGCAAACCTGACCACCGAGAGAAGGTAGACAGAGCATTCATAAGGATGTTAACCGATGTAATAACTACCTCACAAAACAAAAGGTCATCTGCAAACATAAGATGTGTAAGTTGCAAGTCCCGACATTTATGATGATATTTAAAACACCTATTAGCCCTTGTGATCGTCCTAAGAAGTTTAGACAAACCTTCAAATAAAATAGAAAATAGATACGAGAATAGGGGGTCCCCTTGACGAAGCCCTCGAGCAATCTTAAAAGGCTTAGAAGTAATACCATTGATCAATACACTCAAAATGGGCGTTTGTACACATTCCATAATCCAATTCACCAATGTCTCAGGTAAATCTAGTGCAGCCAAATAAATTCTTAGAAAACCCCAGTCTACCAAGTCATAAGCTTTATAAAAATCAATCTTCAATATACAACCCTCAATATTCTTCCCAGACGAGTACTTTTTAAGGAGGTCCTAAACAAAGAGTATGTTATCTCCGATGCGTTTGCCTGGGATAAAAGCTCCTCGGGTGAGGTAAACAGATTCAGTCAAGATGCTTTTCAATCAGCCTGCTAACAATTTCACAATGGTTTTATAGACCAAGTTACAACACAAAATTGGTCAGAAGTCCCCCAATGACACTGGATGGACCTTCTTCAGTATCAAACAAATAAAAGTACTGTTAAGAGCCTTCAACAGAGTAGAATTTAAAAAAAAATCGTGAATAGTCTCCACCACCAAAGAACCAATAATACGCCAGGTATGTTGAAAGAAACACCTCTTAAAACCATCCAGACCCAGAGATTTGGATGGGTGCATATTGAAAATTGTTTCCCGTATAACCTGCTCCGAGAATGGGGATATTAACTCTACCTTCATTTCATGTCTAATTGTTCCTTTCAGGATCTCCAGAAAATGCATCGAGGGTGTGTCCACCTGCGTAGATCCCAGAAGTTGCGAGAAGTATGAAGATGCAAGTTGCAACATCCCATGAAGCTCATATTGCATAATGCCACTACCATCCAACAAACCCACAATTCGGTTACAATTACATCTGGCTAAAATCGACGCGTGAAAGAAGCTGGTATTAGCATCCCCCTCACAAAGCCACTTCACTCTCACCTTTTGTCTTTGAATTGACTGCTAGAACATTAACTCATTTTGGTAATCCCTTAAGAGAGCTGACTCAGTGAGTCTCCGGTGCAAGTCATCCGGTTGAGCATAACAGTGCTCCTATGCCCACTTTAATTGGTCTTTTAGTTGTAAGATATTTTGTTGCCGACTCCTGTAGAAATTTTTTAAAGCTAGTTTGACCCTGTTCAACTTGGACATAAGTTGGAATGCCTTTTAAAGCTAGTTTGACCCTGTTCAACTTGGACATAAGTTGGGATGCCTTGTAGCCCTTAACCTCCAGTTGCCAACAAGTGGAAATGATATCCATAAACCCCTCCAGTTGTGTAACACCATTAAAGAAACAAAAGGGAGCTCGTCTTGTACTTAAGTCAGTCTTAACATGTATAAGCATAAAGCAATGATCAAAAGTCTAAGTTATCACCAAAATGCACTAATGATTGAGAAAAAACACTAAGCCACGCTGGGTTTACCAAACACCTATCCAATTTCTTCCGAACTCTCATAGAACTGATAAGTCAAATTATTGATATAAGATTTTGGGATGAATTGGAACTAATTTGACTTATCTTCAAGTGAATTATGCACTTTATTTGGTTAATTTCTCACATTTCAACCTTATTGCTTAATAGGTACAATCGGAGAGATTTTGGGGCAAATCACATAACTTTCATTGGAGATGTCGGATTAGATTCATTCAAGTATGCTTTCGAAGAGGACTCCGAGCTCTACAACCTTCATGAGGCCCCAAGGAGAGATTTGGCTTGTTAAAGGGTCAAAAGTGCACATTTCTGAAGATGCTCAGTGTATGTCCGCCTAACAGACATCATGTCCCTTCAAACAGACATTAGCAGGGAAGAAGGCTGACAGACCCGTAAGTGTCTGCTTAACGGACATCATGTCCTCTTAACGGACATTCACTATCCAAACTGCTCCAGAGACCCGAGAAGGTCCACCTAACAGACATTGACGACGCAGACACGATTTTTATTCTCCTGTTTAGCAAAAACTAGGTTTATTTGACCCAAAGACACTATATATATTCGTTTTAAAGACCTAAAGAAGGGATCTAGCACTAAAAGCAAGGTCGAACATGGAGGCACAAAAATAGAGGAAAGAAGAAGAAGAAGGGAGAGAGAAACGAGCTTGTTTTTGTGTTCTTTCAACTTTCTCTCTCTACCCTGTTTTAATGTTGCTTGTTTCCATTTGTTCTGATTCTG
>JANQAP020363207.1:0-16961 GCA_026874005.2 Erythroxylum coriaceum | reverse complement strand
GAAAAATGGATAGAGAAGAAGAGTATAGCTGCAGGTTGGAAGAATAGGGCAACAAAACAATTTGTAAGTAGTCTTCAACCCAATACAAACAACACAAATCAGCAAACACGTCTTTGTTTACACATCTGCGAAACTGGAAGGTAAAATATCTCCTCTTTCACTATATTCGGATCATCTTCTGTTGGTTACAAATGGAGACAGGCTAAGGGACTTTACTCCACGCCCCAACAAAGAACCTGGGCGCTAATAATAATTGAAAAACTACCAAAAGAGTTATCAACTGAGATCATAGAGCACTGTTGAAAATCTACTCTGCGATTTCCTCCATAGTCACAATCAACTAGTAAATTCAGCAGCTAGACAGCTTAAACCAGAATTCAATATGTTTTTATTTATGAGATCACCATACAATTACTCAGAACAGGAATATTACAAAAGACCATGAAAGAAGCAGCAAAATTCAAAGCTGAACACAAGATTACAAGTAAGCATAAAAGATACCATCTTGGTGCCATATTCAATGGCTTGTTCGGTGTGGAATGTGCCGTTCTTTCCAGTAATACCTTGGCAAATGACACGCGTGTTCTTGTCAACGAAAACCGCCGGCGGTGGCGGAGTTCCGGCGAACGACCGGGATTTTAAAAGAGAAGAAGAAGACGAAGAGGGGGTGGGAGGCGATATTTGGGGTTGGTGAGAGCGAATTTTGGAATATATAGAAGCTGTGAGTCTACTGGCTTGTCTCGCCATTTTTCGGTATCTCTCTCACTCCCACAAAAGATCTGAAAGACCACCACGAGTATAATTAATTAGGAACATGAAAGGCAAAGCTTGGAGAGTATAAATACTCCCCTACATCAAGAATGAGCCAAACGACGACGCTAAGAGACAATTAAAAGCAAATGAAATTGGACGACAGCGTAGCAAGAATAAACGACGAGGGCTCTGGACCGAAAAATGACACATGAAACGACACCGCTGCAGTTGTTTGATCCATTGACGTTTTGTAAAAAGGGTCATTCCTCAGTCTGTAGCTCGAGGCTTCAGGATGTGTTTGGATGACAAGTTTGGGAATCAACCAATAAGTATGGAATGAATGCAGGTAGTTAGTTTTATGTCATGATTATAGGAGATATCTGAGTTTTAGAATCATCAATACCCCTTTATATTAGAGGAATGGGCTTTATTTCTGGTCTGGAGCAAGTGTTATTGGCGTAACAACCTTTATAACGCCAGTAACTAGAAGTGTCATGAGTGTGATATCACATAATTCTCTCTTTTTTAAATTAAATATAATTAATTAATTATATTTAATTTAAAAAAGAGAGAATTATGTCATCTCACAAAATTATATTTAATTTAAAAAAGAGAGAATTATGTCATGTCACGCTTATGACACTTCTAGTTACTGGCGTTATAAAGGTTGTATAATTAATTAAAATATAATTAATTAATTACAATATAATTAATAATTAATTATATTTTCTTTTTTAGCAATTAAATATATTTAATTAAAATATATTGAAATATGATGTAAAATAAAATTTTAACAAAATTTTATCTTTAAATATTTTTAGCAAATCAACCACTATCAATAGTAATGGTAATCATTCATTTCTCGTAATCAATCATCATAATGATAATAATTATATTCATTCTCATTTTCCACTATATTCATTCTCATTCTTATTACCATTCTCCCATGTGAACTAACCGCTCTCTCAATTCTTTGCCAATTAGGGCTAGGAAAATAGAGATATTTTAGAGACAATTCGATACTACTACAGTTGTTCGATCCATTGACGTTTTTGTAAAAAGGGTCATTCCCTCATCTGCGAATCTATTAGCAATTAGATTGCCTAGAAATAAGCTTGTTTATTAAAATACATACCCACTTTATTGATCACTTCTCACTACACAACTCATTGGAATTGGGAATTCTACAAAAATTTTGCACACTACACAACCTCTCTTTTTCACTGTTCTTCTTGATTTTTGTATAATACAAAGTAATGGCCAAATGTCCATATATATACGGAGTTCTACAACGTGAAGTTGTCCACCGACTATATGGATAGCTTTAATGAAGCTGCGCACCTCCACCGACTATCAATTATATGGACAACTTCAATGAAGCTTTCCAAAGGTAGTAAAAGCCAACTTGGCTTGTTTATTTTGATCAGTCAACTACAAATCCAAGTTTAACTTTCTAGTATCCTTCCTTAAACTTGGTTTGGACATTCCAAGCATCTTTTTTTTGCTTCAAGAATAATTCAGCCTTTAATGGTTTTATAAAATACAGTACTTAACCACGATCTCTTTATCTCTGATGAAGTCTCGAATATAACGATGTCTGATATCAATGTGTTTGTTGCGACCGTGAAAAACTAGATTCTTCGTTAAAACAATTGTTAATTTATTATCACAAAATATCTTTGTACGAGCATCTTGTTGATGTTGTAGCTCGCTTAGCATCTTCTGCAACCAATCTGCTTGAGTAGTATAACTTGTGGTTGCTATATACTCTACCACTGCTGTTGAAAACTGTTGAAAGCGCAACTACTTGTTGTTTCTTAGAGAACTAAAAAAATACACCTGAACCAAGATGAAGCGCATAACTCGAAGTGTTTTTTTTTAGTTTTAGTGTCACCTCCTCAATCACTATTTGTGTATCCAACTAGCTCTGTCTTGATAGCATATGAATAATATATGCCTTCATCAATTGTTTCTTTAATGTATATCAAAATTCTCTTTATAGCTTGCCAATGAGATTGTCTTGGAGAATCCATGAACCTGCTTATAAGTCCAACTCCAAAAACAAGGTTAGGTCTTATTGTTGTCAAGTATCTCAGGCTTCCAACCAATTTTCTAAAATTAGTTGAATTTACAAGGTTACCACCAGTTTCTTTTTCAAGCTTCAATCTTGTTTCTACTGGTGTCAATATCGGTATATAGGCTTCCATCTTGAACTTCTTTGAAACATTTGCTGGATATTTCTTTTGTGAAATAAAAATTCCTTCATTTGTTTGTTTCACTTCTATGCCCAGAAAATAGGACATTAGGCCCATATCTATCATCTCAAACTGTGTAGTCATGTTTTCTCTGAATTCAGCTACCAATTTGGAGTTGTTACTAGTAAAGATTAAGTTGTCCACGTATAAACAAACAATAATGATCTCTCCATTTTTGTTGGTCTTGACATATAATGCATGTTCGTACGGGTTCCTGTGAAATCCTTTGTCAATGAAGTATGTGTCAATATATGTATACCATGCTCTAGGCACCTACTTCAATCCATATAAAGCTTTCTTCAACTTATAGACCTTGTCTTCTCCTCCTTCTTTTAGATAACCTGATGGTTTCTCTATGTAAACTTCTTCTTCAAGTACACCATTCAAGAAGGCAGACTTGACATCCATTGAAATATTTTCCATTGCCTTTGGGCAGTAAGAGAAAGAATCATGCATACAATGTCCAATCTAGCAACTGGAGCAATTACTTCAAAGCAATCAATTCTTGGTTTTTGTTTATACCCTTTTGTCATTAATCGTGCCTTGAAACATTCTGTCTCTCCATTTGGCTTAAACTTTGTCTTATACACCCATTTAACACCAATAGGATTTTTTCCATTTAGAAGCGTAGCCAACTCCCATGTATTATTCTTTTCAATTGCTTGAATATGTTCATTTATCGCTTTAATCCAACAATCATCATTAGCTACTTCTTCATATATCACAGGATTACAATCAGCAAATAAGGTATAGTAAGTAACATCTTCCTCCTTATCATCAAGATCATTATCTCTACCAACTTCAAAATCTTGTAAGTGGGCAGGTGGATATTGCTCTCGTTATGGATATCTATGAGATGGTGTATCAAATGTTATTTCATCTGGACCTACAATGCTTGCTAGTGGTTCATCAACTTTATTATCTCACTCTACTTCTTCATTTATAATTACTGGTATAAGTAGCAACTCTTTTTCTTTTCTTGACCAATCCCGCACTCCATCTTCATCAAAGATAACATCACGACTGATGATTATCTTTTGGATTTTTGGGTTGTATAACTTGTAGCCTTTAGTTTCTTCACTATACCAAAAATAAATGCAATTTTCTGTCTTGTCATTCAACTTGTTCTTTAGTTCATTTGGAACATATGCATAGGTAATGCAATCAAAGACTTTCAAGTGACTAAGATTAGGTTTTTGCCCACTCCAAGCTTCTTATAGAGTTTTATCACGTACACTTTTGATAGGACATCTATTCAAGATGTAGACTGCACAAGCCACTACTTCAGCCCAAAAGCTCTTAGGTAATTTCTTGCAATATAGCGTGCTTTTTACCATATCCATAATATTTCTGTTCTTACTTTCTGCCATTCCATTTTGTTGAGGAGTTTATCTTGTAGTTAATTGGTGCTTAACACCATACTTCCTTAAGAAATCATCATAGAAAATATACTATGTTCCCCTATCAGCTCTTAAGGTTTTCAGAGTAAAACCACTTTGTCTTTCAACATATGCCATAAAACTCTTAAGCGTATCACAAGCATCAAATTTATTTTTAAGGAAATAAACCCATGTCTTTCTATTAAAGTCATCAATGAAAGTAATAAAGTATTTGTTACCTCTATTGGATGGGACATCCACATAGCATAAATCAGAGAGCACTAGCTCAAGTGGTTTTGTAGCTTTCCATGCAAGTCCTTTAGGAAAAGGATCACGATGCTTTTTTCCTACCACACAATTTTCACATAATTATTTAGGAACTTGGATAACAGGTAAGACTGTAACCCATTTTTTATTATAAGGAACTTGATGCTTTCGAAGTTGAAGTGTATATGCGAGAGCCAATTATCATCGACAATTATGGCATTACAGCATAAAGCAACATCATACTTTATATTCATCGAAAATAGTTGATTTCTTAACATGTTTATTTTTGCTATCAGGCCCATCTCCACATCATTTATGGTGTAACCTCTCTTGTTGAAGTGCAAATCATAGCCTTTCAAAGCTAGTTGTCCCACGCTCAAGATATTTTGGCATATATCAGTTGCATAAAATACATCAGATATATAATTTAAAGATCCATTATTCAATCTGATGACAATCTTTCCTTTTCCCACGACTTCAAGTTTTGTATTGTCACCAAGCTTAACAGTGGTTTGGAAGCTTTCATCTACGTCAAAAAATAATTCTTTCTTCCCATTTAGATGATAACTGCAGCCTGTATCTAAGAACCACTGATAGTCATTCTTATCAAAAATTGTATGACTGGTTATAAGAATTGTCTGCATATTATCTTCTCTTTTTGCAACTCGAACACGACTCTCTCTAATATTCAATGCTTTGGCACGACATTCTCGACTATAGTGACCATACTTATTATAGTTATGGCACTGAATATGATATTTGCATTTAGACTGAAAGTGTCCAAACTTCTTGCATTTATGACATTGAATATTAGAATTATTTTTAAAAGAGTCATTACCTCTTATATCTTGGCTTGAGTTAGCTTGAAAAATCCTTCCTCTTCCTTTAAAATTCTGACTTTTTTTATTTTGATTCACCCCTCTTTGCACTAGTCGTTTATTTCTCACATTTTCTTGAGCTTTTAATGCTTGCTCAATTATGTCACTTGACCTTCATTCATCCGCATTTCATATGACTCCAAAGATGTTTGCAAATCATTCAACGTCATTACGCTAAGATCTTTTGACTCTTCAATAGCTGCTACCATGTAGTCAAATCGAGTTGTGAATGTATGCATAATTTTCTCCATGAATTCTTTTTTTGTTATGATATCACAATTGTTCTTCAAATCATTGACTAATTTATCCATTCGTGAAAAATAATCATGAATACTTTCATCCTTGCCTTATTCCATTAGCTCGAATTGTTGCTTTAGGCCATGCAATCTCGTTCGTTTGATTAAATCAGCACCTTCATATATCTTGATAAAAATTTTCTTTGCTGTTTTAGCATGGAAAATTTCTCAAAAACAAACAGCTCCACGACTTGATAGATTAAAAAAAAGCTCTCTCATTTAGTAAATGATCTTTCTCTACTTATTTTTTATCTGCTTTCCCTTTCTCTTCTTTTGTTTGTTCAACAAAACCTTTCTGTTCTATTTCTCCATAACCACTGGTCTTTAAACATAGCTCCATCAAATGTTTCCACATAGCAAAATTTGATCTACCATCACACTTGAAGATAACTATTTGTACTTGTGGAACCTAATTTGCAACGAACTTGCTGCCATCTTGATACAAACTAGCTCTGATACCAGATGGTGGTGATTAGATTGCCTAGAAATCAAATTATTTATCAAAATACGCACTCACTTTATTGATCACGTCCCACTACACATCTCATTGGAGTTGAGAATTTTACAAAGATTTTGCACACTACACAACCTCTCTTTTTCACCTTTCTTCTTGATTTTGTACAATAAAAGTAATGGCCATATATATACAGAGTTCTATAAGGATAGCTTTAATGAAGCTGTCCACCTCCATCAACTAGCAACTATATGGATAGCTTCAATGAAGCTGCCCAAAGATAGTAAAAGCCAATTTGGTTTGTTTATTTTGACCAGTCAATTCTACAAAGCCAAGTTTAACTTTCTAACATAATCAAGGCTTCAATTCTTTTCCAATTAGGGCTGGGAAAATAGAGATATTCTAGAGATGATTATCTTCTTATCTTGTAACCAACAAGCCAAAGGTGAGAAATTTCAATATGGGTGTATCTCTTTTTACTCAAGCTTCCTTTAAGTGTTGTTCCATATTTGCTAGGTCAAGCAGCTTGTGCATCTCACAAAAGTTCTACATGTAGGATCTAGCTTAGTCTAGGTAGAAGCTAAAGCTCAAATATTCTTCTCATATAAGCATTTTCTATTTGCCAACATAAAAGTTGTTCCTTTACCTTCTATAAAATTGTTTATATCACTGCATCCTTAGAACGTTCCTTATTTTGGAACTTCCACTGGTTCCTCTCTATCCATATTGATATGATTTAAATTGTGTATAATGGGATTCTGACCTTTGAGATGAAATAGTTGTTATCAAATTGCAAGAATTCTAATAGTCGAACAAGAAGATGAATAGAGAGAGAAATGAGCATAAGAGAAAATAGTTAATTTCGTTCTTTTATAAGTGGAATATGAAATTTATCTTTAATGGTGTAGTGATTAAGAGCCTTATAATCAACACATAACCTTCATGAGTTGTCTTTTTTTTTAACTAATATCACTGGTGATGAAAAGGGGCTGACGCTTTCTTGAATGATCCCTTATTTTAACATATCCTACACCGATTCTTTAATGGCCCTTTTTAGTACTCCCATTTATTGATATGGTCTCTTATTCACAGCCTCAGACCCTTCTTTTAGTAATATGTGATGATCATGCTTCCTCTTTGGTGGAAATCCTATTGGTTCTTCAAAGACATTTGCATATTGTTGTAAAAATTTATATTGTAATTTTGAGTCCTCTGACATTTCCAGCTTACCTGCACTCATCTAAGCCATGTTCAGTATTGCTCAATTAAGTGAATGCCCTATTTGTTCGATTTTTCTTGACTCAACAATAAAAATTGGCATACAATAATCACATATGTTTTTTCTTTTTATTTGCTTGCTCACTTATCATCCATCTATTTTTGTCTTTTAAACTAGCACACAATGTCACTTATTTACCCCTTCAATTAAACAATATAGTGCTTTATTTGAAATTGAACACCACATCATTTAAAGTGTCTAACCATTGTACCTCCAATACTGTGTAATTTGCTCCAATATTAGAACGAAAAGAATAACCATTAATCATCCATAGCATATTCCTATAAATTTGAGTACACCAAAATTTTAATCCTCCACCACTATAATCATCATCAGTTCAATATTATTTATGTTTCCCTCTCCTTTTTTAACCAACGGCTCATCAATAACATCGTGTGTACTTCCTTCATCTACCAATATGTGTACTATTTTCCATTAAAAATGCCCTTCACTTTCATCTGCTTATACTGTACCTTGCTCATACCTATCATAGCCTGCATTGATATGACATAAGAAAAGTTTATAACTTCTTCATCCTCCTGCACATCTTCATCATTTTCTTGCTCTACATAAATCTAGAATTGACGTTTTTTGCATTTATGTTTGGGAGTAAATTTATCATCATACTAAAGAACATAAACCTGTGGCTCTACATTCATCAATCTCCTTGCTACTAATAGCCTTTGTATTTTTAACTTTAGAATTCATCACTGTTGGCTTGGGTAAAAACCCTTGTTGATTTTTGTTAACAATAATACCTCCTCCTTTTGATGTCTGCAAGCTTCTCCATTATCCTCTATGTGCTCCCATACAATGTTGGAATACTAGTTCTTATTTCTTGATTGCTTCATACACTTATTGTAAGGTTCTAGGATTGAACAACTAAACTGGATATTTTATTTCCAGTTTTAACCGTTTTAGAAACAGACTCACTAAATAAGTTTCTAGCATAACCAATTTGTGTGATAGAAAATTGTGGAAAAGAATACTTGTATATTATATATTCTTTGCATAGATAGTATACAGTATTTAAATTACAAAAGATAAAATAGGAAACTATATCAGATCTTAGATCAGATAGACTATCTAACTAAATCCTTTAAATTAAGGGATTTTAAACTTATTCTTCTAATCTATTTACAGCTAATGTATATCTCAACACTTCCTCTCAAGATGAGGAATAGATTTCTTCCATTCCTAGCTTGAATACAAGATCATAAAAACTCGAATTGTTCAGCCTCTTCGTTAGAATATCAGCTACTTGATGTTCTGATGGAACATAAGACATACATGCTAACCTTTCTTCCAATTTTTCTTTAATGAAATGTCTATCAATTTCAATATGCTTTGTCTTATCATGTTGTATAGGATTATGAGCAATATCAATGGCTGACTTATTGTCACAATAAAGTTTCATAGGACAGTCCCATTTGACTTTCAAATCATCTATAATAATTTTTAGCCATAGTAGTTCACACAATCCTTGAGCAATAGTCCTAAATTCTGATTATGTAGTGACCTAGCCACCATATTATGTTTCTTGCTCCTCCACTTTATCAAATTATCTCCAAGAAAAGTGCAACACCCTATAACAGATCTTCTATCCACTAGGGAACTTACATAATCAGTGTCGGTGTAAGCTTCTAGAGCAAGAGTATTGTTTTTTTTAAACAAAATTCCTTTCTTTGGATTGCCTTTCAAGTAATGTAGCACTCTATAAGTAGTTTAAAGATAAGGTTCTTTTGGATCATTCATGAATTGACTGATTACACTCACCAAGTAAGCTATGTCTGGCTAAGTGTGAGCAAGATATATAAGTCGGCTAACCAAATTTTGATATATCCTTTTATCAACAGCTGGTTCTTTTTTATCTTCTCCCAACTTATGGTTTGGATCAATAAGTGTAAAGATTGGTTTACACCCAATCTTCCCTATTTTTTCCAATAAATTAGTCACATACTTTTGTTAGGATATGAAAATCCCTTGTATGGAATATGCCACCTCAA
Organism: Erythroxylum coriaceum; assembly: GCA_026874005.2. Classification (NCBI taxonomy): domain Eukaryota; kingdom Viridiplantae; phylum Streptophyta; class Magnoliopsida; order Malpighiales; family Erythroxylaceae; genus Erythroxylum; species Erythroxylum coriaceum. The sequence continues at coordinate 7,394 of JANQAP020363207.1, read as the reverse complement.
TACTGAGGAAGTACTTTAGTTTCCCCACTTCCTTTATCTCAAACTCTTTTACTAGTCTTTGCTTCAATTCATGATTCTCTTTCTCATCATTTCCAGTCACTATAATGTCATCTACATAAACTAGAAGAGCAGTAACTCCCCCTGTAGTTGAATGTTTAATGAAAAGATTGTGATCACCTTGGCTTTGTCTATACCATGGCTTCCTCACGACTTTTGAAAATCTCCCAAACCATGCTCTAGGAGATTGTTTTAACCTATAAAGGGCCTTCCTCAACTTACATCCTTTGTTGCTAATGACTGCCTCAAATCTTGATGGGATGTTTGTATAGATTTCTTCATCTAGGTCTCCATAAAGAAATGCATTATTAAAATCATATTGTAGGAGTTCCAATTATAGTAGGTAGCTAATGATAACAAAATTCTCACGGTATTCATTTTTGCATCTGGAGCAAAAGTCTCCTTATAGTTAATCCTGTAAGTCTGTGTGTACTCTATGGCCACTAATTTGGCTTTATATCTATCAAGAGATCCATCAACCTTGTATTTTAGTGTGAAAATCCACTTAAAGTCAGCAATGTTTTTTCCTTTTGGTTTATCAACAATCTCCCATGTTCTATTTTTTTCTAATGCACTCATCTCCTCCTGCACACATCCCTCTATTCCCTTTTTAACAATGCCTCAAAAACTGTGTTAGGGATAGTAATGGTATTTAAACTCACAATGAATTTTTGGTAGGCTGGTGATAGGTGCTTAAGAGAGACATAGTGGGATAGAGGATAGAGTAGTCGCTTAGTGCATTCTCTTACACCTTTCCTAATAACAACAGGTTCAAAAAATTCAGTATATAAAGGTGAGTCAGATTTTACCATAATTTCATTTCTAGAGTCTGAGTTGGATTCTTGGACCTATGATAGTTCTAAAACAACTTTTCTCCTTGTATACACTTGAGTATCATTGACTGGGACATGGGATGACTCATGTTTAGTATTATTGGGAAACTAAGATGTAATTGGTTTAGAAGGCTCAGTTGTTTCAACAATACAAGCTGGAGGAGAAGGAAGGCCAAGTGTTTTAACTGGTTCGAAGGACTCATAAATGATATCTTCTATTAGTGAAATCTCCTCTTAAAGAGAGGTCTTGGAGAAAAAAAGGTGTATTTTCTATAAAGGTGACATTTGTAGAGATATAAAATTTTCTAAATGATGGATTGTAACACTTGTATCCCTTTTGAGCAGGTGAGTAACCGAGGAAAACACATTTGATGCCTCAGGGGTCTAGTTTGTCTCTGTGTTGGCTATGGACATGAGCAAAGGCAATGCACCCAAATACTCTAGGTGTAAGGCAATGTGATGTTCTGAAGTGTGGATAGAAACTATTGAGAATGTCTATGGAACTTTGTTGGCTAACACATATGAGGAAGTATATTTATCACATATGTGGCAGTACGAACTGTCTCTCACTAATAAGATTTAGGGACATTCCCTTGAAAGAATAGCGTTTGGGTGGTGTTGAGTAAGTGCCCATTTTTCCTTTTAGCTAAACCATTTTATTGAGGTGTGTTAACACACGATGAGTCATGTATAATGCCCTGTGATTGAAAGAAGGATGACAAAGTTTGGTTGAAGTAGTCTCTAGTATTGTCTATACGAAAGCTTTTTATTTTAACCCCAAATTGATTTTGAATCATTGAGTGAAACTTAGGTATAATAAGGCTAACATCATATTTTAGTTTAAAAAGAAAGAGCCGTGTAACCCGAGTGCAATTATCAATTAAAGATACAAATCAACAAACCCCAGAAACATTAGGTGTAGTAGATGGACCTCATATGTCACTATGAATCAAATGAAAATGATGAGAACTTCTTTTATTACTGATAGGAAAAGATACCTGAGAATGTTTTGCCAATTCATAAACATCACAATGAAATTAATAAATATCTAATTCTTGGAACAAATAAGGGAACATAACCTTTAAAACTCTAAAAGATGGATGACCTAGGCGCAAATGATACAGCCAAATGGTATTTTTATTTGAGGAATTAAGAAATGACAAAGACAAGTTGCTTCTAATTTTTAAGGAAATTCAAGGTGTTAAAGAAGACCGCTTCTTTCCTTAACAAGTCCAATCCTCCTACCCGAGACCTAATCCTAAAAAACAAAATAAGAAGGAAAGCAAGTATCATAACATTTAAGATCATAGGTAAGTAATTGTATGGAAAGAAGGCTAACTGATAATTTTGGTAGATGGAGGAGTCTTTTAAGAATAAGGGTAAGCGTGTTGTGTACATCTCCGAACCCTACAATAGTAGCTAAAGAGCCATTAGCCACTACAGTCTTTCTGTTACTTGGGCATAGGGTATAGGTATGGAAGAGTTGAAATGTGGGTGTCATAAGGTCTGTGGCACCAGAGTCTATTATCCATGAGTTAGTATAAGAAGTTTTTGAGGTAGTCAAGGCAGTCGTGCAAAAAGGAAATAGAGGTTTACTTGAAATAGCCAAAGAGCAAGTTTTAGAAAGCTGTTCAATAAACCCCACATGCTTCTCAGCTTTTCAATTTCTTCACTATTAAACCCCCTGTTGTTGAATTTTCCTCAGCTTTGGGTTATTCTGCCATATGTGTTTGAAACTTCTGCTGTCCCCCACAGTTTTCTAATTCTCAGTTTGGTGGCTTACCATGTAGTTTCCAATAAGTTTCCTTTGTGTGCCTCCACTTCTTGTAGTAAGTGTACTATAGATTGTCCTTATTCTCCTTCCCATGGTTTTCTCTACCAATATTTTTGGATAGATCACTACTTCCTTTCACTTGATGATCTGTTTTTTCTACTAAGGCTGACCCATCCATAGTTTGTGGTTTAAGCATAACACTCCTTTGACTTTTTTCTACTTGAATCAATAAAATTGTCTCCTCTAGAGACGGTGTGTCCTCTTTACCAAGGATTTGGATCCTAACCTAACCGAATTCAGGATTCAATCTAGCCAAAAAATCATAGACACTATCTTTTCAATAAAGTTCTTCAAAATGGCAGCATCGTTAGGGCATTTTATCTCAAAAACTTGGTAATGGTCAATTTCGTGCCGCAGATTCTGTAACAAGTTTGCATACTCAGTGAGATATTTATCTCCTTGCTTAATAGCTGCAGTTTTGACCTTGATCTCGTACACTTGAGCAGCATCACGAGTCTTCGAGTGTGTGTGATGAATGTAATCCCAAATCTCCTTTGCAGTGAAAAAAAATATACATGTGTCATTGACTATGGGATCCATGGAACCCCACAACTAGAACATTATCATGGAATCCTCCTCATCCCATGCTTTAAATGTTGGGTTTTCCTTTGTCGATCCTGTTCCAAGAAGGTGACTAAACTTCCCTTTTCCTTTGAGATATATGCAGAAAAATTGAGACCATTTAGGTAGTTCTTCCCATTAAGCCTTTAGGAAGCCCAAATATTTTGCAAATCTCTAAGTTTTTTTATTAGAGCTGAATTCTTCTGAAGGGTTAAAAGCAGAAGTTTGGGAGGTTGACATGATGAATAAGGAAAAAAATGTAGCAATTAAGGTTGTTTGAACAAGAATCAAAGAGGGAAAGACAAGATGGAATATAGCGATGAAGGCTGGAACACGCAAAAATAGAACCAAGAAAGGGTTTCGATTATGTAGTAATGAAGGCTGCTTGGAAAAAATTCCTAAAAAGAGAAACCTTAGAGCTCTGATACCATGTGGAAAAGAATACTTGTATATTCTATATTCTTTAAATAGATAGTATATAGTATCATATAGGAAATTACAAGAGATAAAATAGGAAACTAGATCAGATCCTAGATCAGATAGACTATCTAACAAAATCCCTTAAATCAAGGGATTTTAAACTTATTCTTATAATCTATTTACAACTAATGTAAATCTCAACAAAAGTCAAACTTAGTGCAATAATCCTTAACATAATGGTCTATTCAAGCTCCTTCAGTTCACCAATAGGATCATCAAACAACAAGTCTCTGAATCTTTGCTCTAGAGCAATCAAATATTCTCCCTAACTGACTGGTTCCGTTGACATCCTATTCCTCAAATACAGTTGATACCGAGACAAAGCTTCCCTATCAAATGCATACTTATTATACCAACTTTCAACTTTATTAGTGTTTTATCTAGTATAAAAAATGATTCACTTTTAAAAACCTAGTTACTTAATCCTTCTCCATTAAAAGTCAAAAACTCTACTTTATTGAATCGTATAGAAAGGGTGTAATTATTAGCTCCCTGAAATTCTCCAAAGTGGAACTCCGGAGGCCTTTTATCATCTTTCATTGTTCTTGAAATATGATTCCTCTCCATGTGTAACTGCATTATGAGTTCTTTTAACTCATTAATTGATCTTCCATATTTTGCATCCAATCTTAGATCTGCACCTTCAAATTCTCTTCCACTTTTTGCAAATCTTGTGATCTTGTTCCTTCTGCCATCTTTTCGACAAGAATCGAAGTGCTTTGATACCAAATTGATACAATTTAAACTGTTTATAATGGGATTTTGACCTTTGAGATGAAATAGTTGTTATTAAATTGTAAGAATTCCAATAGTCAAACGAGAAGAAGAACAGAGAGAGAGAAGAGCAGAAGAGAAAACAATTAATTTCGTTCTTCTATAAGTGGAATAGGAAATTTATCTTTAATGGTGCAGTTATTAAGAGCCCTATAATCAAGACATAACCTCCATGGGTTATCTTTTTTTTTTAACTAACACCACTGGTGATGAAAATGGGTTGACACTTTCTTGAATGATCCCTTATTTCAACACATATCGCTTATGATGTTATAGTTAGAATAAGCATCTTCCACTTCTAGATTGAAGTGGAAGCTTGTTCTGTAGTTAGGGTATTAACTAACTCCATGAGCAAATTAGAGGGCTCGTATCATGTGAAAAGTTCTCTGATCCTATCCAGATAGTGTTGGAAAAGGGACAAAGAAAGAACATGAGATCCTTTGTTTCTGATTCTTCTTTGCATAAACAACAAACCTCTTCCAAATTTAACATGTACTGTAGTTTATCCATAGTAGCAACTCTGTTCTTAATCATTAGCCATAGAAGGAAAGTTGTAGTAGGCCTAAGGAATTTATTTAGATAACCCTAAACTAAGGGACATCTTATTCTAAATTATAAACCCATTTCCTATAGATTTTTCAATTTAATTTAAGGTTTAAACAAAATGACTTTCGCAAGAATTAAAATGATGTTGTTTGGTTTCATATTAATTATTAGGTCTTTGGCTTGCTAGGAAAACAAAAACCAAACAAACTTTATTCCTCTCTTTATTTCTCTATCTCTTCGGTCGTTGCATTTTTCATTGACCGGCAATGCCTCCGACGGTTCAAACTTCTTAAAAACAAATTGCTTTTCTAGAAAAACCAAAAGAGGTTGATGTTTAAATTTTTTTTGAGTATCTGATTATAGAAAAAATGAAACTTTACTTTGAAGTCGGTAGTTTTTTCATGTATTTCATTGTTTTATGCTTTGCTTTAGGTTATAGTCAGTTGTTAGTGACTGAATTGTGGAGAGAAAGTTTTTGGTTTCAACTTAATGAGGTTATTATCATGAGAAACTCAAGATTTGTGATTCTTTCTTCTTACTTTTGGTTTGCTTCAAAAGAAAGCAAGTCTAGAAGAAGTATATCTAAGATTGCCAAAAGAAAATTGGAATGGTTTCATCTTTGACTCAGTGTTTTGATTTTCTTATTCTCCTCCTTTTTTTTAAGCAAATGTTGTTTCACTTGTTAGTGAATATTTGGAGCCTTTGATTTTCATGGCTGAACTAAACGAGATTTTGGCTGATAATAGCCTTGAAGATGTTAATTGGCTTTGTTCTCTGTCTAGATCTAAGCTTGTAAGTATCTCTTTCCTTATGTTTATTTCCAGTTGCTCTAAGATTGGAGAAGGGAATAGATGGACATTTTAACATTCCTATTCTTTTTAGTTAAAGAGAGGGCTAGTTAGAAAGTATTTTTATTCTTCTAAATTTAGTGGTAACAAGAACTCTCAACTTTGAAACTTATACTAATTATATAGTTACCCTAATCAATGTTTATATCTACTTCCTGATTTCTGCAATTGCTTAGAACTGAAGTTTGTTGCAGGATCTGCTTGTTAGCTTGAAACAGATGATTCTTTAGCGAGCAAAAGTAATCGGTCATGAAGAATTAGCTAAATGATTTTATTTGAAAATGCTTCGAGCCCTTTGTATATTTTACATTCATACTACCTTTCTTCCTATTTAATTGACTATAACGACATAAAAACTATATTTGAAAGCTGTTTCATACAGTTTAATTAATTTCTTTTTCTTTGAGCTGTTAATGTTGTAAAACCTAATACGTGACATAGTGGCAGTCTCTAACCATTGTTTATGAGGTATATCTACTGGGGTATGTTAATTGTAATTGTAATTGTAACTGTATTTTTCTTTTCTGAGGCATTGCTAGCGACGATGTTAAAAATTGAAAGGGAAACAGGAATTTTAAACAATCATTTTAGCTTATATTTTCGTGTTGAGCTTTCACACTTTATCTAAGGATTTATGTTTTTAACAATTTGTGATTCTTGTTGCTATCTGATCTTTTGGAGGTCATGTTATCTATATTAGGGTCAAATTACTTGATTCTTGCTATTTTAGATTGATGTTTCTAGTTAATTATGAATATATTATTCTTCCATTTAAATATTCCCAGTTCACTTAGGATATGGACAAGGACATCTTTTTTTCTCCCAAATGTTGAGAATAGTTATGTGTTAATTAATGGAAAGATCGGTGTGATTTTCCTTTATTGCCCCTGGATTATATGGAAATTCATAGCATTTAAGGACATGTCTTGTATTTGTTATTATTTGTTTTTCATTTTTTCTTTAAATAAGTATTCAATAGTATTGATCAAAGTTGCGAATGTCATAAGGGTTCTGGTATAGTACTATATACTTTACAAGTTTACATCCACCCTGTCTCCAAAAATTATAATAATAAATAGTAATCATAATTAATATGAAATAATAATAATTTTTAAATATTTCACAAATAAATAATAACCACAATTAATATGAAAAAAGACAACCATCATCATACAAATATAAAATTAAGAATAATACAAAGTATTTAAAATATTACAATAATACAATTTTATCATTTTAATAAATAATAATTACATCAAACATCCTATAAAATGAACAATAAATATCCTTAACTCTCAAACTATTACAATTTACGACAAGAGTTCTTGACGAGGAAACAATCAAAGAGAAGTTAAACCTGAAACAAAAATGTTGGCCTCGAAATTTTTTTATTTATTTAAGCATGATTTGAATGAAGTATGAGGTTTTGATAAATTAAGTTTTTGGAGTTAATTATTATGT
>JANQAP020362799.1:0-16965 GCA_026874005.2 Erythroxylum coriaceum | reverse complement strand
TTTGAAGGACTTTATCCAGATTGGTTAGACATGAATCAAAGGAATCTCCAAAGACCGAAAAGTCATCCATGAACACCACCATTATATCCTCTATCATATCAGCAAAGATCGACATCATGTTATGCAACTCTCAATCCGCTCTCGTCCAGTTTGATCCATGATTTCCACTTTCATGCATGTGCTACTTGTTGTTGGATTCTTCAAGGCTTTATTCATATTAAATTCAACATGATCTTCTCCTATTCGTAGTGTCAACTTACCTTCATGAACATTAATTATAGCCTTTTCGGTGTTCATGAATGATCGCCCTAAGATTAGCGGGCAGTTTTTATCCTCTTCAAAATCCAAAACCACAAAATCCACTGGAATGATGAACTTATCCACTCGCATCAACACGTCTTCCACTATTCCCAATGGCCTTTTAATGGACTAATCAGCCAACTGAATTAACATAGATGTAGGTTTGACCTCTCCAAGCCCCAACTTCCTAAATATTGACAGAGGTATAAGATTTATGTTAGCTCCTGGATCACACAAACTTTTCATAAATTCCAACTCACTAACCACACAAGGTATTGTGAAACTTCCTGGATCTTTCAATTTTGAAGGCATTTGATTGGTGACTATGGAGCTATAAGTACCAGTTAGGGTCACCATTTGATTATTGTCTTAATTACGTTTTTTTGATAGAACATCCTTTAAAAATTTTAAGTATTTAGGCATATGTTCTAATGCTTCAACAAACGAGAGATTTATCTGGAGCTTCCTCAGCTTCTCTACGAACCTTGCAAATTGTTCATCCAACTTCTTCTTCTGTAGTCACTGAGGGAAAGGTATCTTAGGTTGATATGGTGGAGGTGCAACATAGGGAGGGTACTCACTCATGTCCATTTCCTTCTCCTTTTCTTAATTCTTCTCAACTGGCCGGTCCTGCTCCTCTATTGTCCTTATGGGTGGTTCAATTTTCTTCCCACTTCGGAGTGTGATGGCCTTTAATTGCTCCCTTGATTTTGTTCTTACAGTACTAGGAATGTTTCTGACATTTCGCGTAGAAAAAACATTTGTCAGTTGACTTACTTGGACTTCTAAATTATGTATGGAAGACGCATGACTTTTAGTGACTTGCTCAAATTTGTTTTCCAACTTCTTTTACGCATTATCCAAAGTTCCAAGCTTATCAAGAAAATTATCCAACTTAGCTTCCATTGAGCTTGTTTTGTCCTGTTGGAAGCTCGATTGTCCTTGGGGTCTGAACTGCCCTTCATTGTTGATATTGTTGTTGGATCAGGAGATGTTTGGGTGATTCTTCCACCCAGGGTTATAGGAGTTGGAATAGGGATTATTAACCCCTCTGCGTCCAAATTGTGCCTGCATGTAATTTACTTGCTTCAGGTTATTGTCTCTCATCATATAGCAGTCCATTGTATCATGATCCATTTGGCCGTATAGCTCACATTTCAATTGCGTAACTTTCACTGGAACTAAAGATGACACCTTCATATTACTAAATTGTCGTGTCAAATTATCGATCTTAGCTTGCATTTTTGTCATTTGGTCGACAACCAGAACTCCCTTCTGTTCCCTAAAATTAGTAGGTTGCCTACTATGCTCACTAGCCCATAAATAGCTATTGCTGATCATCTCCTCTATGAGCTCTTCTGCTTCATCAACCGTCTTTCTCATTAACGATCCTCCTGATGATGCATCAATGGTACCTCGAGTATGTGGGTTCACTTCGTTGTAAACTGTCTGCAGCAGGAACTCTTTGGATAGATTGTGATGTGGGCATCTCCTCTGTAAATTCTTGTAACGCTCCTACGTTTCATAGATAGACTCCCCGTCACCTTGTTGGAAGTTTGTGATCTTCTTAATAATTTTAGTGGTCTTCGTTAATGGGAAGTATTTATCTAAGAAGACTTGCACTAGCTGTTCCCATGTCGTAATGTTGGCGGGACTTAGTGAATGATACCAAACCTTCGCTCTATCCCTAAGCGTAAAAGGAAATAGCCTAACCCTAACTGCGTCTTCCAACATCTGGTGATACCGAAAAGTATCACAAATCTCGAGAAAAATCACTATATGCACGTTCGGATCTTTATTTGCAAGTCCGTAGAATTGGACGTTCTACTGAAGCATATTCAGGAGGGTTGGCTTGATTTCAAAGGAGATCGCTTGAACAAGCCGTCTAGCCACTCCTTGGTTCGCAGGATTGAATCCTGACCTCATAAAATCCATGAGAGTCCTCTGTTGTTGCCTGTCAGGGTTAACTTCTTGATCCACGTTTCTTTGGAATTCTTCCGCCATTTGTATTTTTTTGGTTTCTTCTTCTTCTTCTTCTTCTCGCTGGGCTTTCCTAAGCATTCTTTCTAAATGTGTTATGTCTAAATCGGATGTCTCAGTTGCGTAACTCAAACCCCTTGTGACTCTTATGTTCATATAAGAGTACGAATCTTAAGTAAAATGAATGAAAGAAAATAACAAACCTAATGCCTTAAATTATAGAACTAAATTGCCTTCCCCGATAATGGCGTCAAAAATTTGTTCGCTCAAGGTGACAGGCTCTAAGTTTCAATATTTTTAACCTTGGTAATTACTGCAAGCGCACTGGTCATTTGTGTAGTACCTAAGGTATCGATCCCACGAGGAAGGGAACTAGTCCTAAGTCTAATGGCAGCTAAGTCACAAACCTAACAACTACTACAAAAAAGTAAATCAATCAAGAATCAAATACGAGAATTTAAATCACCAAAATAACGAACAGAAGCAAATTCACACAAATAATCCGAAATTCAACCTAGAAGTGACCAATTGAGAGAAAGGGAGAATTTATTCGAAATGAAAGAAAATCTACCTAATTATGAAAATTCTGATTTAAAGGGCCTAGACGATCCTAGGGTGAATTACTCTCTCCCGAATTATAATTCTTAACCCTAATTAATAATCCCTAATTCAAATTATAGAAATTGTGATCTCTCAATCTGCAATTTGTCCAAAACCTAAATTAGTTCTAACGCTGTCTATTAACCTACCGGGAATCTGTGCTCGATCTCTAATTACACGACTCTACCAGTTTGATTCAATTCTCTACCTATCGATTTACCTAACTCTCGTTAACCTAAATTGATGATTTTTAGTGGCTCACCCTCTCAGTTTATTGCCTAGTTAAGAAGAATCGAATTGAATCACAATAAATTGAAATAAAACATAATCAAATCAATTTTATTAATCTCAAGAATAAATAAACCCAAAGGTGGGTTTAGACAGAAAAAATTAACACTCAACGACAAATAATTCTAATCAATCTCAAATTCCATACATCAATGAAATCGAAATAAAAACTAGAAGATACTGTCAGAATGGATCTCGGAGTCGCAATTGCGAGAAACCACCTGTTTCGGGAAGTACATCGCGACAAGTGTATCTCCATGCCTTTCTTCCTTCGTCTCCTTCCTCGATCGATTGATCTCTAACTAGGTTTTCTCTCAAATTTTTTAGCAGAATCTCACTCTTTTTGTAGCTTTTGACTCTCTCTCTTCTCTTCTGACTCTGTCCCATCATATTCTATTTATATCTTCAAGGCTCTCGGTCAAATTCGAGGTCAAAATGATCTAAAAATTTGTCCGAAACTTAAGTTTTTCTGTCAGCTCGATGCAATGCACGATCGTGTCCCTACCTGCCACGATTGTGGCCTATGTTTTTTCCTTTCAGCCACGATAGTGGCCCGTAGTGCACCATCGTGCCCTGAATTGACGCTCTCTGTCACGATCGTGGCCTGACTGCTTCTGGTTCTTCCTCTTCTGCCACAATCGTGGCCTGTGTACACGATTGTGGCCTATGCTTTTTAGCTCAAAAACTCTTTAACTCTTCCCGTTCTTCCCTGTTCACCCTACAACACTAGCAAACACATCAAGGTACCTAAAACATATACAATTTAAGCTCAAAAAACTAACCTAATTAAACCATAAATGCATAATAAACACTTGAAATGACATTAAAATACTTATCAAATCTAACCCTAAAACACAATACAAATCACAACTATCAATAATTACCCAATTAACATAAATTATCCCTTAATGTCCTTATTTTGTACAATAACCTCTAAGTATGGGTACTAAGATTCTCACTTTAAAAATTATTAAACACCTTAATCATAATTCAAATACCAACAATCATACTCTTTAATGATACTTAACTCAAAAACTATTATCTCTACTATTTACCATTTACTCTTTCTCTTTTAATAGCTTTACAAACCAAGGTACTCAATGTGTTTTAAGAACCTAAATATGTTTGGTTCCTTAGTTGTTAGGTTTCTTCTTCTTTTTAGCCAATACTATCAAGGGTTTTCTTGACATTCTTTGTTTTAAAAAATAGAATCTAACAACATGTCCATACTTACCACAAAAATGACATATCATATTATCATATTATATAAGTGATGATGATGCATAAATGCATTTATGTGTGTGTATGTATAATGAGGAAACTTTATTTGGATATTAAAGTTGTTAAATGTTCTTCTAAGGTAGTGAAATGTCCTATGGTTATATGGGCGATGCCTAATATGAATGAAACGTTGTTGAATGATTCTTTGAGGTGTAAAAAGGTGTGAGTGGGTTTGCATATTATTATTAAGTTATGCCTATTCTTCCTTTGATAGTATTAAACTCTATGCCTAGGTTATGAGCCATATATGAAAGCATGATGCTTGCTTTTATGATTAGTCCTAGTGGATGTGGAAGATGCATACATATGCTTGGATGTGGATGCTTTATGTTCATTTGTCATATTAGGCAATAGTTTTTTGCTATGCAAATATTTTTCCTTAACAAATATGATTTTATAATTGCCTTCATTTCTATGGTTATATCGTATTCCATACATATCATTGAAATTTTTTTAAGCTCCTAACATGTTCTCCAATTTTTCACTTCTTTTAGTAAACTTAAAGAATGAGTTCTTAAGGGAATCTATCTCCTTTTTCAATGTTTCATTCTCATGTCTTAATACATCTAAGTCATGATTATCATCAATAATCACATTTTGGATGCTTTAATACTATACAATTCACCTTTTCTTATCTTCTAATTCTCATTCATGCATGCATTCAATTGTTTTTTTTAACTTCTTTAAGTTTTAAAGATAATTTCTTTTTTTACTCATAATTTCTAGACTAATTCATTATATGTCATATCATCATCACTATTAATTATAAGAATTAAGGCTGTATGTTACCTTAGTATTGTTCATAGCATTAAAGTACATATGAGTTATCTTTTCTTTTGAATTCTCTCCTTTGCATCCACTTGTGTCATCCTAAGTTGATGCTTTAAATGCTTCTTTCTTATCCTTCTTCTCCTTCTTATGTTCTCTCTTATACTTCTCGTTATCTTTGAGTTGAGGATATTGTGACTATATGGCCTTATTTTCTACATTCAAAGAAAATAGTGTTAGAGGATTTATATTTTAAATCACTTTTACCTTCCTTGAAGTCCTTTCTTTTAGAGAATTTCTTCTTCAAAAACTTTTTGAATTTTATAGTGAGTAAGCCAAAGTCGTCTTCTTTGCTTTCACTAGTTAATGTCTCTTCCTCTTTGCTTGATTCTTCTTTTAAGGCTTTAAATGATAAATTCTTATTTTTGGAAGTTTAATATCTTCTTGTGTCTTTTAGAGCCTCATTTTGTATTTGAGGAGAGACCCAATACATTCCTTCAATGGTATTATTGTTAGATATTTGGCTTCTTATATGACCATCACTTTAGTTTCCTATGTCTTCAAAAGTGACATAAGTAACTTTTTTTATCATTTCAACATTAGTATAGGTCTTTCCAAGGAACTTTGAGAGTATTAATAGTATCAATAAATCTAGTATATATGCTAGAAGTGCTTCATTATGTTTTATTTGAAAAAAATTCATATTGATGCGTTAGCATGCTTACATTACTCTTCTGAACTTGATTTGTGCCCTCATGATTAATTTATAATATATACCAAATGTTATAAGTTGATTCACAAATAAAGAACCTATTAAATTCATTTCTTCCAAAGCATAAAATAGGATGTGTATGGCCTTACTATTCAAGGATATTAATATCTTATCTTGAGGATCCAATTCTTTCTTTAATTTAGGTACCTTTTTGTTATCTACAATTTTTGTAGGATAAAGGGACCATTTGTCATTATTTCCCATAGGTATACTCTATCAGTCAGTAAGAAGAATCTCATCCTAGTTTTCCAGTAAAGGTAATCATTGTCATTAAAGAAAGGTAGTCTACTAGTGCTTTGTCCCTCATGGTTTCATAATGACGATTATACTCTTAAATATGCTATTATAATCTTTTCTATAGGATTTCATTAGAAATGCTTGCTTAATATACCTACTTTAATAACACTTATAAGTCTCTAGTGGCACCCAAGAAGGAGGTGAATTGGGTGTTTAAAAAATTCAACAATTTTTCTAACCAATGTACTCAATTAACAATAATTAATATAAATAAGTATGAGAAAAATGCTTAATATATATTAATCAAACAATTAATCAATAATTTAAAGAAGATAGGGACAAGAGAATGTAAATCAATTTATAGTGATTCGGCAAATAATCCTTGCCTACATCTACTCCTAAGACTGTTATTAGAATTCCACTATAATTCTTCTTTCAAGGTGAATAATAACCTTTTTACAATATTTCTCAGTAAAGAGGAACCCTTTTTGGAATCTTATACCAAGGTGAAGAAGAAACTCAATCTTTGGATCAGCCCCAAGAACAATAATATATCCTCTAAACCAAATAATACAACTAAAATTTCCTTACTTTATCACTTGATAACTCCAAAATGACTCATACAATTTTGACACATTGATGCTAAAAAGATTGAAAAACTCTTTTAAATGTGTGTATACAACACTCAAAACCTTCTTCATGCTAAACCAACGAGAAAACACCTATTTATAGTATTTTTGACTCCAAATATCTATTATAGCTAAAAACTATTTTACAATGGGTATATACGATACACTACTGGACCATTATACATTAAAAGCTCCAAATTTACTAGTGGATAGAAATTGGTTGATTAGCACACATATTGGTCGACCAATATGGCACATTAGCTGACCAATACATTAATCAATATTTTTACAAACTCATGGTACATCAATTTTAATGACTTTAACCTATATCGGTTAACCACTAATCTATATAGATCAACCAATCACCTCAATAATATGATTTTAATGATTTTAAATTAAAACCAATTTGTTTAATCCAAATATAATTAAAAAAACTTCTCAAGATGTTCTTTAAAGCTCATTTTAAAAATCAAGAGACTTTTATATAAAAATTAAAAGCTTCAATGTCCTTTAATGAATGAAAAGACTCATATAATGAAGTTAAATGAAATGTTTATGCATGATGAACCTTTTGGGTCATCAAATTAAGAAAGTGAGATTACAAATAAAAATATAAAATATAAAATGACCTTGATGAGGGTTGATCTTCTTTTGTTCTTATTTTTATCTTCATGTCATTGGTTTTAAAACTTCAACTTCTCTTTTTAAAATATATACACTATCTTTTTAAGTTTACGACTTTATTTTATTCTAGTTTTTCTTTTCATCAAATAGTAGTAATTATATTTTGTTATCATCTATACATCAATTAGAACCTTCCTTGGTTTAACAACATCCATTGGACTCAAATAGACTCTTCATCTATGAAGAGCTTTTATATGCGTTTAGTAAGCAAATTCTTGTTGAAGTTCCTCGATGAATTTATTCTTAGTCCCTCCACCCTTTTATCATAGTAGATTTATACCAGTTCACTTTGGCTTTGATGCATCATCTGATCTCGCAGTCTAAAGAAATTTTTTAAATATTTTTTCAATATCATTTGTTAGGTTTTAGGGTAGAAGCAAGTGACAACACTGTTGAATATTTAAGTTATTTAAGACTAAAACAATCAATTGAAGTCTTTCAACAAAGTATAGGAACTTATTGTTCTAATTATTAATCCTTTTGATGGTTGCATCATATAGTGGCCGGCAATCTCTATAGGTTAATCTCCTAGTAGAGACAAGGATCCTAAGATATTTAAAATGGGGTTCCTAGCTCCTCAAGCCTAAAATATGTCTGAAAGTGCTCCTTAGCTTTATTTTATCTATAGATATAAACAAGCTGATTTTCTATTTGTTTATAACTAGTCTACACATAAGAATAAATTAGTTTATTATGTCTATTGGCTTCTTGACTGAATTAATATCAACTCCACAAAGTAAAATAAGTTCTTTTATAAAAGAATGATTGATCATCCCTAACCTTTTACATTTATGATGGTATTTGAAAGAGCTACCTTGTATAGTTCCTTGAGTTAACATTCTACAAAAGACCTTAAGGATCAGGGATAAGGGATAGGGGGACAAATGGACCCCTTTACCTTAATTATTTAGTACTTTGAAAGCAATTAGTGGGTTCTCCATTTACAAGTATTACAAAGGAAACAATGGTTATATGTTGTTTTATCCAAGTGATAAAGACATTAGGGAATCTAAAAGCTCTTAGAGTAGTTATTATGAAGCCCTAATCAATTAAGTCAAATGCTTTTTCAAAGTCAATCTTCATTGAACAACTTCTCAAGGCTTTCTTGCTTTAATAACCTTTAAAAAGCTCTTGAGTAAGTAGTAAATTATTCTCTATAATTTCTCTTTGAATAAATGCCCCTTAACTAGGATTAAGTATATATTTGAGTACCTCCTTCAATCCATTGACATTCAATTTTTAAATAGTTTTATAGAAGACATTGTAGTAAGAAATTGGTTTATAGTCATCTAAGGAGCTATAATTAGGATTTTTTAAGGACAAGACATACGTAATAAGTTTGCCTTTGGAGAAGAATTACATAATGTAGTTGACTACCGATTGACCTATTAGATGCCTAGCATCTTGAAAGAATCTAGCACTTACTCCATCAAAACCTAGTGATTTATATGGCTTGATGTTGAAGAAGGTTGCTTTGATATCTGGAGCCAAAAGGGTTAAATCAACATTTCATTTTATTATTAGGAAAGTGAATTATAGATCATATTCCTAAAATCTTACATCCAAGGATAAGAAATGTTAGATGAATCTATGAACTCTTTAAAACAATTAAAAGTTATTTTCTTCAATTCTTCTTAATCATTAGTGCTCCTCACATACTCATTCACTAGGGAACAAAATTGTACCCTTATTCCTTCTACTTAAAATTAAATTGTGGAAGAAAGTAGTATTAATATCTCCATCTTTTCTTCCTATTAACTTTGGCCTTTTGCATTAGTACCTAGTAGTGATTTTGTAGTGCTTGAGAGTAATTTCTCATTTCTTTCAATTTCTAATCTCTGGTATCCATATCTTGATGGTCAGTTTGGATTTTTTATTGGCCCAATTCCACCTTCTTTCTAGCATTATCAGTAGATTCATTAAGTGTTGAACTTTCTCTATAATATCCTAGTTCGATTATTGTACTATGTAATGTGTTGTACATGCATTTTAAGGAGTATACTCTAGTTATGTTATACTAGAGTAATTTAGGCATTCAAATGTATTATTGAGATTATAAAGGAGATCACAGATAGACCAAAGATGATTTTGGACTCGACCGAAAATTTCTCAACAAATTTTCGAAAACTCCAAAAAATTATAGAATGAATCCGAACGAGCTTTAAAAGCCTCAAAATGTACTTTGGAGATTTTGGTGAAACTTTTGAATGAAATTTGGATGATCTCGGTGACATTTAATGATTTCTAGATTCAATCTGAAAATTCTTCTGGGTAATCGAAAAAGTTACTGAACAATTTTTAAATAAGACGAAAAGCTCCGAAATTAGGATTGAAGTCCATAGGAACTGAAATGGGTCAAAATGGAGGTTGTTTGAATAGAATTTGAATAATACGAAATTATTGGACTAAAATGCCCTTTTTGAAAAATAATGAGTATTGATGATTTAAACCCATTAGAAAATTTTAAAAGCATCCAATCAATAAGTATTGACCCTAATTAGAGTATTTCATAGTTAATTTGATGATATGACAGTTGTGAAATATTTTCGGGATTTAATTAAGTTTGTTGGTGAATTCAATGCATTAAAGGACAATTTGGTTTTTTTGTACTCATTAAGGGCAATTTGTCATTTTTACATGATATTAGTGGATTGATGAGTCATTAAAGATGGCTAATGAGAAAATGACAAGTGTGTGATGAGCCATTAGTGATGACAAATAAGAAAATGACATGTGTAATCCATTAAATGAGTGTAAAAGTAACATTTTGCTTCATTCTTTTAACATAGCCATGACAGTGAATGGAAAGCATCGTCAAAGAGCCCAAAAATCAAAAGAGAAAAAGAGAGAAGCAAGGTGGGTTCGGCCATTGTTGGAGAAAAGAGGGAAGAGGGAGAAAAGAAGAAGAGGGAGCTTCGGCTATGACATGGAGAAGTGTTCCAAAGAGTTTTTCATGCTCTTCTACCTCCAATCAAGCATCTAACAAGAATCCATGGCCATCTAAGTGAATAAGAAGAAGAAAATGGGTTGGTAAGCTTACTAATCTTGTTGAAAAATTGGATTTGTTGGGTTATAGGTTATATTTGGTTTTGATGGTGTAAATTGCACCCTTTTGATGTAATATCAAGGTTTTATTACATTGGAAGCAATTGGGAGAAAAAAATCAAGAAAACCTAAAGTGTGGAACCCTAGTCAAAAGTGAGATCTATTGTCTAAAGTGTTTTATGTTGTTATTTGATGATTTAAGATTAATGAATGACTTTAGGAAGTTAGTTTAATGATGAAAGAATGAGAAAAAAACCATGGAAATGATTGGATGAGTTTTCAGCCATGGTAGGTTTTTAATGTATTAAGATCCAAAATTCTATTTTGATGTTTTATGATGTTTATAGCAAGATTTTTATGCTAATGAAGTAAAAAAATGAAAAAGAATTGATTTGGAATTGGTTTTGATTGAAATTTGGTTTAGGGTGCATGATTTTGTAAAAATTTGTTAATGAAATTTTATGGCTTAAATGGGTGTATTAAAATGTCATGGGAGTGAATTTAGATTGTTTTCAAGTGTTAGAAATCAAATGGAATTGAATTGGAAGAGTTTAATGTAAAATATGTTAAGTTTAGCCTTAAGGGCGTTTTTAGTATAAAAGTATGATTATTATGTAATGACCATGTGAATGTGATTAAGGATGGTCATTAAGTATATTTGTTGTACTGGAATTATTAAATGAAGTGTTATGCTATTATTCGTAGAAAATTTAGTATATGGAAAGTAATAAAGTTGACATGGTTTATGGCGTATTTGATTGGAAAATGTGTTAAGGAGTTTAATATATTCGTATTAGGTTTTTGGATCAGAAAACGAAACCAACATAAGGATTTCAAAGTGGTGAAAAGGAAACTAGCAAGTTTTCAGTGTATTTTAATTTTATTATATGACTAGATTCTTTGCAAAAGAATTATTTACATGTGAGTGTTCTTTAAATTGATTTTATACAAATGGTTTCTATTTATGGAGACTAACAAGTTGTGAGTGTACTTTAAATTGAGTTTATGCAAATCATTTTTGTTGATCATGAAATAAATATTTATGCTGAGTTTTATCCAAATGATGTTTACAAGTGAATATTGCCAGCATAAGATTATGCTTTAGCAATATATAAGTTTTAACTTGAAAGTTAAATTTTTTATGATTGGAAGTTACATTGAAATTATGAATTAAATTGAATGATTATGAATCATCACATACTTGATTTAGAAAATAAGATGAGTCATAAATGTAAGAGTTGTTTTTGCCTATAGTACACTGGTACACTTTATGCATGTTATTATATCAGTGTTAACCTATTATGGGTAAGTGATATAGAATCAGCTCTGTAAATAGTGGTTACCCAGTCAAGGGTAAGCGATAGAGAACCAGCTCCATAACTATCGGTTTATAACCATTAACCTACTACGAATAAGCGATGTAGAATCAGCTTTATAACTAGTGGTTAATCAGTCGCGGGTAAGCAATACAGAACCAACTCCATAACTTTATGCCTAGTGTACTGTATGGTAAAGGAATTAGTGGTGGGCTATGTTGAGTAAGAAAATTCATGACAATAATAAGGCTGCCACTATTTATTTTTAAAAGTGATTTGACAGGTACAATATGATGCCAATTCTAGTGGTTAGCTTATTTTCAATACAAAAGTTTTGAGAAAACTTATTACGACCATTGTTTATTGTTTGAAAAAAGAAAAAGAAAAATGGAAACTTGTATATTATGAGGTTAATGTCGAAAAGCATTTTGGAATGGTATTTTAGAAAATTTGGAATTGTATTTTATGAAATGTTATGCTATTATTAGATTTAATGAAGCATAAATAAATTGTTATGTAAATGCTTTACAATGTGTTTTATGATTGTATGAGAATATTGCAATTATGTTGATATGAAAAGTTCAATTTTTTTAGTAAACTGATTATACTCACTGAGCTCGTTTAGCTTAGCCTTATTTTATGTTTTTAAACAAACCAACCCAAGTATGTATACAGGTGCTGCAGTAATTGGGACGCCGCAGCAAGACTAGTTGTAGTGGTTAACTAGTCACGGGTAAGCGATGTAAAACTAACTCTGTAACTATCGATTTATAGCTGTTAAACTATTACGAGTAAGTGATGTAGAACCAGCTTCGTAACTAGTGGTTAACCAGTCGCAGGTAAGTGATGCAGAACCAACTCCGTGACTTATGCCTAGTGTACCATACGGTAAAGAAACTAGTGGTGGGCTATGTTGAGTAATAAAATTCATGACAGTAATAATGCTGCCACTATTTATTTTTAAAAGTGATTTGATAGGTACCGTATGGTGCCAATTCTAATGGTTAGTTTATTTTTAGTACAAAAGTTTTGAGAAAACTTATTGCGACCATTATTTATTGTTTAAAAAAAGAAAAAGAAAAATGGAAACCTATATATTATGAGTTTAATGTCGAAAAGAATTTTAGAATGGTATTTCAGAAAATTTGGAATTGTGTTTTATGAAATGTTATGCTATTATTATATTTGATGATGCATGAATAAATTGTTATGCAAATGCTTTACCATGAGTTTTATGATTGTATGGGAATATTGCAATTATGTTGTTATAAAAAGTTCAATTTTTCTAGTAAACTGATTACACTCACTGAGCTCGTTTAACTCACCCTTATTTTTGTGTTTTTAAACAAACCACCACAGGTATGTGTATAGGTGCTATAGTAATTGGGACTTTGCAACAGGATTAGTTGTATCGTCGAGTGTTGTTGTGCTTATTTCATTTTGGTCTGTACATTTGTGTAAAGAATGGGTGATTATAAAGGCTTTTAAATGAAATGCATGAATATGTGTTAGCTTTTTAAAGTTTATTGTAGTGATTGTTGAGAATTATTTGTTTAGGGTTGCTTGTAGGTGGAGTTGAAGTCCAAATTTTGTAGTTGAGAAATTGGTGTGAGTATAAAAGTGTTTTGAAATTTTTCAGGGCTTTTGAAATTTTGGGAATGTTAAAATGCAGTCATCATACTGCCGAAATTTTGAATAAAATGATAAAAAAATTCCCATTATTTTTCACGCTTTTAACTTCTAAAATATAAAATGTTTTTAACAGTTGAATGGCTTGACTTTGTGGGTTGAGTTAGATATCGATTGGAGGGCTACTGTGGGGTCACCGAGAGGGCTCCACTCGGATTCTAGAAAAGAAACTCCAGGATGGGTCCTTTCATTCTCCTTATGAAGCTTTTTTA
Source organism: Erythroxylum coriaceum (assembly GCA_026874005.2). Taxonomy (NCBI): domain Eukaryota; kingdom Viridiplantae; phylum Streptophyta; class Magnoliopsida; order Malpighiales; family Erythroxylaceae; genus Erythroxylum; species Erythroxylum coriaceum. The sequence goes on along the minus strand of JANQAP020362799.1, from coordinate 3,164 downwards.
ATTCCAACTTCACTAATTATAGTTTCTTCACACATATGTAACTTTCATTGCCATTAATCCAAATATCATGGCCCTTATCACTATTTCTAATTACTTGCTTATCAGGTTCATGCATATCAACTTGTTCCTCTTCATTAGCCAAAGTTTGCTCTTTAATACTTGACTGGGGACTTTTTTTGCATCAATCCATTCTCAATTGCTTTCTTAGGCAATCCAATTGTACCCTCTAGATCTTTTTTCTAATAATTGTGGCATTATGTTATCATTATTAATAGATATATTACTCCCCTCAAGTTTTTTAGTTGTAAGATGAAAAACCAAGCTTCTTTTGATATGAGAATTACTACATTTAGGTGAATTATCTCTACTTGATGAGTGCTTTATTGTGATTAAAAGATTAGGACTTCCTCCTTAGCATTCAGCTATTTTAGCTAAGCTATAATTTACGAATTCAACACTTTCCCTTGAGGTAAAGCTTTTGTAGGCTTCTACATCTTTTTCGTTCCTTCATGGCTTCTAGCTTCCATTGATAAGAAAGAGAAATAACTACATTTGAAAGGATATTATCTTCATTTGGATGCTTTATCTTTAGGGTGTTACTTAATGGCTTTCGAATATCCACTTCCAAATATATACGAGTTTATCTAATCCTCTTAAGTTTTACTGTATGTTTATCCAATTACACATACCTCCTAATTGAGCAAGCTAGATAGGTTAACCTTAAGATGGACTAGTATTCAAGGGGCATATTATAAAAGTTTATCTATAATGGGTTCTTCTTTATGCTACTCTTTTTTGGGTACATTTTAGGCCTCTACTTTTGTAGTAACAGTAGTTTACCCAATATATGCCAAAGGCTAGATTCTAAAGCTTTATGTATACCTGACTGATGTCTAATCTTGAAGAGGAAGAAGTCTTTCTTTATTAATGAACTCGAGAGTGCTTTCCAAGCTTAATTTATCAAAAATTCTTCTCTTTCCATATTTGAACAACTAGAAAATATGATCTTTTTTCAAAGAAATAGCATACCAAAATTGAGCACCATCTTTGAGCACCTATTTTTAGAACCTCCATATGAGATGAGACTATGTAATCTTTATTACCCAAATGCACAAGGTGAGACTATGTAATCTTTATTACTCAAATGCACAAGTTCATATTTCAACTTTTCCAAAGGGGCATTATGTCTTACAACTTAACTCTAAAGCTTCTTCAAGTTGTAATTTCTCATTTTATTTAAAAGATCCTCACTAGAAAAGTTTGGATTAGTGGAAGAATTGAGTTTTAGGGTGAAAAAGAGGGCAAAGTTAGAGTGGACTTAATTTTACAAACCACAGATATCCCAAAGGTTTTAGAATTAGGAAGGCTATAATGAGAGAAAGGCCTAGGTTTTGAACCAAAAGGCTTAGGAGACTTAGGGGAACAGGGGTAACGAAGGCTTTGAAGTACTAGGAGATTGGTTGGTGGGAGAAAGGGGTAAAGAAAAAATGGTCGAGGAAGGCAAGTAGCTCCTGGAGGTAGTGTAAACTAAAGCATGCATTTCATTCAAAAAAAAAACTAAAGCATGCATGTTAAAACACAAAATTATTTACGTATAGACAAAATACATGCATGTTGTTCACAATGTTCAACAAGCGGAAGCATAACAGAAGAATACATCTAGCAATTGCATTGATACTGCCCAGTAATGTTTCAAAACTTTTTGAATCTTCTAGCCTCTGATCTCCACAACTCAATGATGTCCAGTTAGTATTGCGTGAAGCCTATGATAGGGACCCAAAAATATATATTTCATCGCTTCATCACCTCTACCCATCACAGAAGATGAAAATGATGATGTATGGGCATTTACGTGATTAATGGGTTAAACCATTAAATGGACCAGATTCTAAATAGTGGGATATCCCAAGATTTTTGGAAAAAATCCTACATTTCTCCCACTTGGTCCATTTAACCCAACATCAAACATAACAAGAAACTAAATATATGAATCATAGCGATAAGTCCTTTCATAGCGAGTATTATCTTCTATGTATTATGATATATAAAGTCTCCTATTACTAGCCCTTAAACTTAATGAATAAACCATTTATTTATTCTCGATCCAAACTAAATGATATTTCTCAAAACAATCAAATATATGTGCACAAAACCATACGAGAAAACATCAAATTAAATAAGAGTTCCGTTGAAGTAACAAATGTACAATAAAATCACATTATGGAACCAAGTCCCATTCATACTACGTGATCTTTAAACTACTTAGGTGGCAAGCCTTTAGTTAAAGGATCACAATCATCAACTCAATGCTAATGTGCTCAATGATAACTTTCCTTTCTTTAACACGTTCTCTTATGATTAAATACTTAATGTTGATATACTTATTTTAACTTCCACTCTTGTTATTTTTAGCCATAAAGACCACAGCTGAGTTGTCACAGCATAACTTTAATGGCTTAGAAATTGAATCAACAACTCTAAGCCCAAATATAAAACTCTTTAACCATACACCATGTGAGGTGGCCTCAAAATATGATACAAACTCAGCCTCCATAGTAGAAGTAGCAATCAGGGTCTGCTTGGCACTTCTCCAAGATATAACTCCACCAGCTAGCATGAAAATATAACCAAATGTTGATTTTCTTGAGCCAATGTAGCCAGCAAAGTCTGAATTGGAGTATCTAACTACTTCCAAGTTCTCAGTTCACCTGTACATAAGCATGCAGTCTTTTATACCCTGAAGATATCTCATAACCTTCTTTGCAGCTTTCCAGTGGTTAACATCTAGGTTACTTTGATATCTACCTAACATTCCAACAACATATGTGATGTCAAGTCTGGTGTAGACTTGAGCGTATATAAGGCTTCCAACAGTTGAAGCATATGGAATGTTCTTTATGTGTTCCCATTCAAAATCATTTTTCAAACATTGATTCAAATTGATTCTAATACCCTTCACTATGGGTGCAACACTTGGTGCACAATATTTCATCCGAAATCTCTCTAAAACTTTATTGATATAGGTCTTTTGAGACAAAACCAAAATGCCTCGAGATATCTTTCTCTATGGATCTTAATGCTAAGGACATAAGATGCCTCACCCATATCTTTCATATCAAAATTCTTTGAGAGAAATTGTTTCACCTCATATAACAAACCCTTAT
>JANQAP020362694.1:0-16967 GCA_026874005.2 Erythroxylum coriaceum | reverse complement strand
CGGGTAAAACAAGTGACAATGTCGCTAGGGAGCTCAGGTGGGTAAAACAACCCGTTAGTACGGTTGCTAGGCACCTTCGGTGGGAAAATTGTTTGTTCGCACAGTCGCTAGGTAGCTTGGGTGGGCAAAACAGTGCGTTCACAAGGTCACGAGGCATCTTTGGTGGGCAAAATAGTGCGTTAGCACGGTCGCTAAGCACTTTTAATGGGAAAAATAGTCAGTTGGGCACCTCAGTGGGTAAAACAGCTCGTTGGCACTGTCGCTAGGCAACTTGGGTGGGTAGAAAAGCTCGCTGGCACAGTCACTAGGCACCTTCGGTGGGCAAAATAACCCATTCACACAGTTGCTAGGCACCTTGGGTAGGCAAAACAGCCTGTTCATAAGGTCATTGGGCACTATCGGTGGGTAAAACAGCCTGTTGGCATGGTCACTAGGGACCTTCGGTGGGAAAAACGGCCTGTTGGGCAACTTTGTTGAGTAAAACAACCCCTTGGCACGATCGCTAGGAACCTTCAGTGGAAAAACAATGCTTCGGAACAGTCGTTAGGCACCTTTAGTGGGCAAAATAGTCCGTTTCCTTTGTTTCTCGTCACCATTGTTGGGGAAAACAGCCCGTTGGGCACCTTCGGGGGGTAAAAAAGCCCGTTGGCATGGTAGCCAGACACCTTCGATGGGCAAAACATCCCATTGACACGGTCACTAGGCCCCTTCGGTGGGAAAAATAGCTCGTTGGGCACATTCGGTTGGCAAAATAACTCATTGGCACGATCACTAGGCACCTTTGACAATCCATTGACACGATCGCTAGGCATCATCGGTGGGCAAAACAATCTGTTAGGCATCTTCGATGGGTAAAACAATCCATTGGCAAGGTCGCTAGGCACCTCAATGGGGAACATAGCCCATCGGCACTGTCGCAAGGAAGTTTGAGTGGGCAAAACAACCCATTGGCATAGTCACTAGGCACCTTCGGTGCGAAAACTATTTGTTCGCACAGTCTTTAGGCACCTTAGGTGGGCAAAACAGCTCGTTTGTGGGTCACAAGGCACCTTTGGTGGGCAAAGCAGTGTATTGGCACGTTCGCTAGGCACCTTTAGTGAGAAAATAGTCAGTTGGGCACCTTCGGTTAGAAAAACAACCTGTTGGCACGGCCGCTAGGAACCATCGGTTGTCAAAACAACCCCTTTGGTACATTCGGCGGGTAAAATAGCCTGTTGGTACAATCGCTAGGTAATTTTGATGGACAAAATAGCCTGTTGGCATGATCTCTCGAAACCCTCGGTGGCCAAAACAGCCCATTGGCATGGTCGCTAGGCACCTCAGTGGGCAAAATAGCTCATTGGCATAGTCGTTAGGCACCTTCGGTAGGCACAATAGCCTGTTGGCACGTCCGTTGGACACCTTTGGTGAAAAAAAACTAGTTGGGCATCCTCAATGGGCAAAACAACCCTTTGGCACGGTTGCTAGAAAGCTTAGGTGGGCAAAACAACACGTTGGCAAGTTCGCTAGGCACCTTCCGTGGGTAAAACTGTTCGTTTACACAGTCGCTAGGCACCTTGGGTGGGTAAAACAACCTGTTCGTAAGGTCACGAGGTACCTTCGGTGGGCAAAATAGTGCGTTGGCACGTTCGCTTGGCACCTTTAGTGGGAAAAACAGTCAATTAGGCACCTTTGGTGAGAAAAACAACCTGTTGGCATGGTGCTAGGTACACTCAGTGGGCAAAACAGCCCGTTGGGCGCCTTAGGTGGAAAACAGTTCGTTGGCACAGTCACTAGGCATCCTCGGTGGGAAAAACAACCCGTTGGCACTTTTGTTAGGCACCTTTGGTGGGCAAAATAGCCCGTTGGCACGGTCGCTAGGCACCTTTGTTGGGAAAAACAACCTGTCGGTAAACCTTTGGCTATAAAAATAGCCCCTCGGCACTGACGCTAGGAAGCTTGGGTGGGCAAAGCAACCCGTTGGCACAGTCGCTAGGCATCTTCGGTGGGCAAAACAACCCTTTGGCAGAGTCACTAGGCACCTTGGGTGGGTAAAACAACCGGTTCTCAAGGTCACTAGGCACCTTTGGTGTCCAAAACAACGCATTGGCACGTTCTCTAGGCACCTTTAGTGGGAAAAACAGTCAGTTGGGAACCTTCGGTGGGCAAAACAGCCTGTAGCCACGATGGCTAGGCACCTTTGGTGGGAAAAATAGTTCGTTGGGCATCTTTGGTGGGCAAAATAGCTCGTTGGCATGATCGCTAGGAACCTTTGGTGGGCAAAATAGCCCATTGGCATGATCGCTAGGTAGCTTGGGTGCGCAAAACAGCTAGTTAGCACGGTCGTTAGGCACGTTCGTCTGGCAAAATAGCCCGTTGGCATGTTTGCTAGACACCATTAGTGGAAAAACAACTGATTGGGCATCTTCAATGGGCGAAATAGCCCATTGGCACGGTGGTCATACACCTTCCGTAGAAAAATAGTACGTTAGGAAACCTTAAGTGGGGATGACAGTCCATTGACAACGTCGCTAAGCACATTCGGTGAAAAAATAGCGCGTTGGTGCACCTTCAGTGGGCAAAATAGCCCCTTGGCATGTTTGCTAGACACCTTTAGTGGAAAAAAGTCAGTTGGGCATCTTCGATGGCCAAAACAGCTTGTTGACACATTAACTAGGTGCCTTCGGTGGGAAAAACAACTCGTTGGCAAACCTTTAGTGGACAAGACAGTCCGTTGGAATGGTCGCTGGGCATATTTGATAGAAAAAGCAGCGCGTTGGGGCTCCTCTGGGGGGCAAAACAACCCGTTTGCACACCTTCGGTGGGCAAAATAATCCGTTGGTGCAGTCACTAGGCACCTTTAGTGGGAAAACATTTCGTTGGTACGGTCACTTGGCATCTTTGGTGGGGAAAAAAGCCCATTGGCATGGTCATTAGGCATCTTATGTAAGGAAAACAGTCTGTTGGAATGGTCGCTAGTCACCTTCGGTGGGAAAATAGCCTATTGGAACAATCGTTAGTCACCTTCGGTGGGCAAAATAGCCCGTTGCCACAATTGCTAGGCACCTTAGGTGGGAAAAACAACCGATTGGGCTCCTTTGATGGGTTAAAAAGCCTGTTAGCACGGTCCCTAGACACCCTCGGTGGGCAATACAGCCCATTGGTATAGTCGTTAGGCACCCTCAGTGGGAAAAAGAGCCTGTTGGCACATTCATTAGGCACCTTTGGTGGGAAAAATAGTCAGTTGGGCACCTTTAGTGGGCAAAACAGCCCGTTGGCATAGTCGCTGGGCACCGTCAGTGGGCAAAATAACTCGTTCGACACCTTCAATGGGTAAAATAGTCTGTGGGCAAAATTGCCCGTTGGGTACCATCGGTGGGTAAAACAACCCACTGGCAAGGACGCTAGGCAACTTTTGTGGGAAAAACAGCCCGTTGGCACACCTTCTGTGGGAAAAATAGTCCGTTGGCATGGTCACTCGGTATAGTCCGTGAAAAAATGGGCCATTGGCACGATCGTTAGCCACCTTCGGTGGGGAAAACAGCCCATTGGTATAGGTGGACAAAACAATTTGTTGGCACAATTGCTAGACACCTTCGAAGGGAAAAATAGGTCATTGGCACACTTTCAAGAGGCAAAATAGTATGTTGACATAATCACGATGGACCATCCGTCGATAAAAAAACTGATGGGTAGTTTCGGTGGGTAAAACAACCCGTTGGAAAGGTCGCTAGGCACCTTAGGTGGGCAAAACAGCCCATTGGCACGGTCGCTAGGCACCTTCGATGTGTAAAACAGCCCGTTCGTGTAGTTGCTAGGCACCTTTGATTGGAAAAACAACCCATTGGGCTCCTTTGGTGGGTAAAAAAGCCCGTTGGCACAGTGGCTAGGCATCTTTATTGGGCAAAACAACCCGTCGGCACAGCCGCTAGGACCCTTCGGTGAAAAAACAACTCATTGGGCACATTTGGTCGACAAAACAAACTATTGGCAAGGTCGCTAGGTAACTTCGGTGGGTGTAACAGCCCGTTGGCATGATCGTTAGACATCATCGGTGGGCAGAACAACCCGTTGGGCACCTTCAGTGAGTAAAACAGCCCATTGGTATGGTCGTTAGGCAGCCTTGGTGGGCAAAACAGCTCGTTGGGCACCTTCGATGGGTAGAACAGCTCGTTGGCACGGTCGTTAGGCACTTCAGTGGACAAAACAAGCCTTTGGCTCAGTCGCTATGCACCTTGGGTTGTTAAAATAGCCCGTTGGTACGGTTGGTAGGCACCTTCGATTGTTAAAGCAGCCCATTCGTACGGTCGTTAGGCACCTTCGGCAGGAAAAACAGCCAGTTAGCAAGGTCACTACGCACCTTTAGTAGGGAAAAAGGCCCGTTTGTATGGTCGCTAGGTACCTTATTTGGGTAAAATAGCTCGTGGGCACGGCCACCAGCAACCTTCGGTGGGAAAAAATCCCTTTGGAACGGTCACTAGTTGCCTTCGGTGGGAAAATAGCTTGTTGGAATAGTCGTTAGTCACCTTCGGTGGGTAAAACAACTCGTTGGAACGGTCAGTAGGCACCTTTGATGGGAAAAATAGCCCATTGGGTACCTTCGGTTCGTAAAACAGCCTATTGGCACAGTCGCTAGGCACCTTTGGAGGGAAAAACAGCCCATTGGCACACCTTTGGTGGAAAAACAGTCCGTTGGCACAATTGCTAGGCACCAACGGTGGGCAAAACAACCAATTGGGAACCTTCGGAGGGTAAAATAGCCCGTTGGAATTGTCGCTAGGCATCTTCGGTGAGAAAACAACCCGTTTGCAGGGTCCTCTAGGCACCCTCGTTGGGCAAAACAGCCTGTTGGGTACCTTCAGTAGGTAAAATAGCTTGTTGGTACTATCGTTAGGCACCTTTGGTAGGCAAAACAACCCATTGATAGGGTCTCTAGGCACCCTTGTTGGGCAAAGCAGCCTATTGGCATGGTCACTAGGTAGCTTAGTGGGCAAAATAGCTCGTTGACAAGGTTGCTAGGTAGCTTGGGTGGGCAAAACAGCCAGTTAGCACGGTCACTAGGCACCTTCGGCGAGCAAAACAGCCAGTTGAGCCGTCTGTTAGACCCCTTTGGTGGAAAAATAGTCGGTTGGGAATCTTCACTGGCCAAAACAACCCATTGACACGGTGGCTATGCAACTTTGATGGGAAAAGCAACCCGTTGGGTACCTTTGGTGGGCAAAATAGCCCGTTGGCTCGGTCGCTAGGCACCTTTGGTGGGAAAAATAGCCCATTGAGCACCTTTGGTGGGTAAAATAGAGCATTGACACAGTCCCTAGCCACCCTTGGTGGTCAAAACAGTCCATCGGCACGGTCGCCAGTCACCATCGGTGGGCAAAACTACCCGTTGGCACAGTCACTAGGCATCTTCGATGGGCAAAACGGCCAATTTGAAAGGTCACTAGGCACCTTCGATGGGCAAAAGAGCCCGTTGGAACTATCATTAGGCATTTTTTATATGCAAAATAGCTTGCTTGAATGGTCACAAGGCACCTTCGGTGGGCAAAACAGCCTGTTGGCACAAATTTGTTAGGCACCTTTGGTGGGCAAAACAGCCCGCTGACATGTTGGATAGGCGCTTTTGGAGGGAAAAATAGTCAATTGGGCACCTTCGGTGGGTAAAAGAATTCGCTGGCAAGGTTGCTAGGCTCCCTCGGTGGGCAGAACAACTCGTTGGCATAGTCACTATGCACCTTCGGTGGGCAAAACATCGCATTGGCATGATGGCTAGGCACCTTTGGTGGGAAAGGTAGTCCATTGGACACTTCGGTGGGCAAAACAACTCGTTGGCACAGTTGCTATGCACCTTCGGTGGGAAAAACAACCCGTTGGGTACCTTCGATGGGTAAAATAGACAGTTGGCACAGTCCCTAGGCACCCTCTATGGGCAAAACTGTTCGTTGGCACGGTAGCCAGGTACCCTCGGTGTGCAAAACAGCCCATTGGCACGGTCGCTAGGCATGTTCGATGGGCTAAACAACTCGTTCGAATGGTTAATAGGCACCTTCAATGGACAAAACAGCCCATTTGCACGTTTGTTAGGTGCCTTTGATGGGCAAAACAGCTAGTTGGGCAACTTTAGTTGACAAAACACCCCATTGACACAGTTGCTAGGGGCACTCGGTGGGAGAAACAACCCGTTGGCATTGTTAATAGGCACCCTCGATGGGCAAAAAAGCACATTAGCACGGTTGCTAGATACCTTTGGTAGGAAAAACAACCCGTTGGCACAGTCGCTAGGCCCTTTCGATGGGAAAAATAACTCATTGGGCACATTTGGTCGGTAAAATAGTATATTGGCAAGGTCAGTATGTAACGTCGATGGGTAAAACAGTCCGTTGGCACGGTCGTTAGGCACCATCAGTGGGTAAAACAACCCATTGGGAACCTTCGGTGAGTAAAACAGCCCAATGGTAGGTCGCCAGTCACCTTCGGTAGGCAAAACAGCCCGTTGGTATGCTAGCTAGGTAGCCTCAGTGGGCAAAATAGCTCGTTGGGCACCTTCGATGGGGTAGAACAGCCCATCGGCACGATCGTTAGGCACCTTCGGTAGACAAAACAAGCCTTTGGCCCAGTCGCGATGCACCTTGGGTTGTTAAAATAGCCCGTTGACATGGTCGCTAGGCACTTTTGGTTGTTAAAACAGCCCATTGGTACGATTGCTAGGCACTTTCAGTGGGAAAAATAGTTCGTTGGCACAGTCGCTAGGCACCTTTAGTAGGGAAAAAGGCTCATTTGAACAGTTGTTAGGCACCTTATGTAGGTAAAATAACCCATTGGCATGGTCGCTAGCCACCTTCGGTGGGAAAATAATCTTTTGGAATAGTCGTTAGTCACCTTCGGTGGGCAAAACAACCCATTGGCCCAGAAGCTAGGCACCCTTGATGGAAAAAATAGTCAATTGGGCACCTTTGATGGGCAAAACAGCCCGTTGGCACGGTCACTAGGCACCCTCGGTGGGCAATATAGCCCATTGGTATGGTCGTTATGCACCATTAGTGGGCAAAAGAGCCCGTTGGCATATTCGCTAGCCACCCTTGGTGGGCAATACAGCCAATTGGTATGGTCACTGGGCACCCTCGGTGGGTGAAAGAGCCTGTTGGCATGTTCGTTAGGCACCTTTGGAGGGAAAAACAATCAGTTGGGCACCTTCAGTGGGCGAAACAACCCGTTGGGCACCTTCGGTGGGTAAAGCAGTTTGTTGGCACGGTCACTAGGCACCTTCGGTGGGTAAAACAGTCTGTTGGCATGGTCGCTAGGCACCCTTGGTGGAAAAAAACAGCCCGTTGGGTGCCTTTAGGAGGTAAAATAACCCGTTGACATGGTCCTTAGACACCTTTGGTGGGCAAAACAACCTGTTGACACGGTCACTAGGCACCCTCGATGGCCAAAACAGTCCGTTGGCACGATCCTTAGGCACCCTGAGTGGGCAAAAACAGTTCGTTGGCACAGTCGCTTGACACCTTCAGTGGGTAAAACAACCCGTTGGCACATTTACCAGACATCTTTGATGGGAAAAACAGCTAGTTGGGCACCTTCAGTGGGCAAAACAGCTCGTTGGCAAAGTCCCTAGGCACTTCAGTGGGTAAAACAGCCCATTGGCACGGTCACTAGGTAGCTTGGGTGGGTAGAATTGCTCGTTGACACGGTCAGTAGACACCTTCGTTGGGTAAAACAACCCATTCGCACAGTTGCTAGGCACCTTGGGTGGGGAAAACAACCAGTTCACAAGGTCACTAGCCATCTTCGGTGGGCAAAATAACCCGTTGGTGCAGTCCCTAGGCACCTTCGGCAAAAAAAACGACCTGTTGGGTAATTTTGCTGAGTAAAACTACCCCTTGGCATGATCGCTAAGAACCTTCAGTGGGTAAAACAACCCGTTGGTTGGGAAGCTAGACACCTTCGATGGGCAAAACATTGCGTTGGCACATTCAGTGGGCAAAGTAGCCCGATAACACTATCGTTAGGCACGTTTGGTGAGAAAACAGTTTGTTGGCACAATCGCTAGGCACCATCAGTGGGCAAAATAACCCGTTGGGCACCTTTGGTGGGCACTATCACTAGGCATGGACGTTAGGAACCTTTGGTGGGAAAAACAGCTAGTTGGGCACCTTCTATGGGCAAAACAACTCCTTAGTAAGGTCGCTAGGTATGCTCGACAAGCAAAACAACTCATTGGCATGGTCACTAGGCACCTTTGGTTGGCAAAACGTCCTATTGGAATGATGACTAGGCACCTTTGGTTGGTAAAATAGCCCATTGGCACGTCATCTAGGCACCCTTGGTGGGTAAAATAGCCCATTAGTAAGGTCACTGGGCACCCTCAATAGGCAAAACAGCCTATTGGTATGGTCATTAGGCACCTTCGGTGAGCGAAACAACCCATTTGAAAGGTCACTAGGAACCTTCGATGGGCAAAACAACCTATTGGCAAGGTCGGTAGGGACCCTCGGTGGGTAAAACAACTCGTTGACATGGACACTAGGCACCTTTGGCGGGAAAAACAACCCATTGGCAAGGTGGCTAGGCACGTTTGGTGGGCAAAACAGCCCATTGACATAGTCGCTAGGCCTCTTCGGTGGGAAAAACAACTCATTAGGCACATTCGGTGGGTAAAATAGCTCATTGGCATGATCGCTAGGCACCTTTGACTAGAAAATATACCACTGACATGATCGCTAGGCACCATCGGTGGGCAAAACAATCCGTTAGACACCTTTGATGGATAAAATAGCCTGTTGGTTCGGTCTTTAGGCAACCTCAACGGGGAAAACAGCTCATTGGCAAGGTCGCTAGACACCTTAGTGGGGAAAATAGCCCATCGGCACTGTCAGAAGTTTGAGTGGGCAAAACAACCCGTTGGCACGGTCGCTAGGTAGCTTCGGTGGGCAAAACTACTCGTATGCACAGACATTAGGCACCTTGGGTAGGCAAAACAGCCCGTTAGCCAGATCACGAGGCACCTTTGGTGGGCAAAACAGTGCATTGGCACGCTTGCTAGGCACCTTTAGTAAGAAAACAGTCAGTTGGGAATCTTCGGTGAGAAAAACAACCTATTGGCACGGCCGCTAGACACCATCGATGGGGAAAACAATCCATTTGGCGCATTCGGTGGGTAAAACAGCCTGTTGGTACAGTCACTAGGCAACTTCAATGGACAAAATAGCCTATTGGCACGATCTCTCAAAACCCTCGGTGGCTAAAACAACCCATTGGCATGGTCGCTAAGCACCTCAGTGGGCAAAACAGCTTGTTGGCACAGTCGTTAGGCACCTTCAGTGGGCACAATAGCCCGTTGGCACGTCCGCTGAACACCTTTGGTGAAAAAAAACTAGTTGGGCATCTTCGGTGGGCAAAATAACCCTTTGGCACGGTGGCTAGAAAGCTTGGGTGGGCAAAACAACACATTGGCAAGGTCGCTAGGCACCTTCTGTGGGTAAAATTGTTCGTTCGCATAGTCGCTAGGTACATTTGGTAGGCAAAATAGCCTGTTAACAAGGTCACGAGGCACCTTCGGTGGGGAAAACAGCACGTTGAGACATTCGCTAGGCACATTTAGTGGGAAAAACAGTCAGTTAGCCACCTTTTGTGAGAAAAGAAACCTGTTAGGATGGTCGCTAGGCACACTCAGTGGGCAAACACAGCCAGTTGGGCCCCTTAGGTGGAAAACAATTCGTTGGCACCGTTACTAGGCACCCTCGGTGGGAAAAACAACCCGTTGGCACTTTTTTTAGGCACCTTTGGTGGGCAAAACAGCCCATTGACACGGTCGTTAGGCACCCTCGGTGGGAAAAACAATCCGTTGGCATGGTCAGTAGGAACCTTCTGTGGGCAAAACAGCTCGTAGGCATGGTGGCTAGACACCTTCAGTGGGAAAAACAACCCATTTGGAATCTTTGGTAGGTAAAACAGCTCGTTGGCACAGTCATTAGGCACCTTTGGTGGGAAAAACAACCTGTTGACAAACCTTTGACAGGAAAAATAGCCCGTCGGCACTGTCGCTAGGAAGGCAAAACAACCCGTTGGCACAGCCGCTAGGCACCTTGAGTAGGCAAAACAACCCGTTCTCAAGATCACTGGGCATCTTTAGTGGGTTAAACAACGCGTTGGCATGTTCTCTAAGTCACTGGGCACCCTTGGTGGGTAAAACGGCCCATTAGCATGGTCGTTGGGCACCCTCGATGGGCAAAACAGCCTATTGGCACGGTCATTAGGCACCTTTGGTGGGTGAAACAACCCATTCGAAAGATCACTAGGGACCTTCGATGGGCAAAACAACCCGTTGGCAAGGTGGCTAGGCATCTTCGTGGGAAAAGCAGCCAGTTGAGCACCTTCAGTGGGCAAAACAGCCTATTGGTACGATCGCTAGGTACATTCAGTGGGAGAAAAAGTCCGTTGGGCACCTTTGGTGGGCAAAATAGGTCATTGGCACGGTCGCTATGCATCGTCAATGGGCAAAACAGCCCCCTCGAAAGGTCACTAGGCACCCTCGGTGGGCAAAACAACTCGTTGGCATGGACACTAGGCACCTTCAGTGGGCAAAACAGCCCATTGGCAAGGTGGCTAGGCACCTTCGGTGGGAAAAACAGCCAGTTGATCACCTTCGGTGGGCAAAATAGCCGGTTGGCACAATCGCTAGGTACCTTCAGTGGGGGAAAAAGTCCGTTCGGCACCTTCAGTGAGCAAAACAGGTCATTAGCACGATCGCTACGCATCGTCGATGGGCAAAACAGTCCATTTGAAAGGTCACTAGGCACCTTTGGTGGGCAAAACAGCCCACTAGCACAGTCGTTAGGCACCTTTGCTAGGCGAAATAACCCGTTTGAAAGGTCACTAGGTGCCTTCGGTGGGCAAAACACCTTGTTGGCACATTCGATAGACACTTTTGGTGGGAAAAATAGCCCGTTGGCATGTTCACTAGTCACCTTTTATGGGAGAAACAGCAAGTGGGGCACCTTCGGTCGGTAAAACAGGCCATTGGCATAGCTGGTAGGTAACCTCGGTGGGAAAAACAACTTGTTGGCATAGTTGCTAAGCATCTTCGATGGGCCAAACAGCCCGCTCTCGAATGGTCACTAGGCTCCTTCAGTGGGCAAAACAACCAGTTGGCATGGTCATTAGGTACTTTAGTGGGTGAAACAACCGTTAAATTACTCACTAGGCACCTTCTGTGGGCAAAACAACCCGTTGGTACATTCCATAGGCACCTTTGGTGGGAAAAATAGCCAATTGGACACCTTCTGTGGGCAAAACAGCCCATTGGCAAGGTCGCTAGGCACCCTCGATAGGCAAAACAACTCGTTGGCATGGTCACTAGGCACCTTTGGTGGGCAAAACAGCACGTTGGAACGGTGACTAGGCACCTTCGGTGGGAAAAGCAGCCCGCTGGGCACCTTTGGTGGGTAAAACAACTCGTTGGCACGATCGCTAGGCACCTTTGGTGGGGAAAATAGACCGTTGGCACAGTTTTGGTGGGAAAACAGTCCGTTGGCATAGTCACTAGGCACCTTTGGTAGGCAAAATAGCCCGTTGGTAAGGTCTCTAGGCACCCTCGTTAGGCAAAACAGCTTGTTGGCATGGTCCCTAGGTAGCTCAGTGGGCAACAGAGCCTATTGGCGCGGTCACTAGGCAGCTTGGGTGGGCAAAATAGCCAATTGGCACGGTCGCTTGGCACCTTCGATAGGCAAAATAGCCCGTTGAGACATCCGTTAGACCCTTTTGGTGGAAAAACGCCCAGTTGGGAATCTTTGATGGGCAAAACAACCCGTTGGCATGGTGGCTATGCACCTTTAGTGGGAAAAGCAGCCTGTTGGGCTCCGTCGGTGGGTAAAACAGCCCATTGGCTCAGTTGTTAGGCACCATCGGTGGGAAAAATAACTCGTTGGGTATCTTCGATGGGTAAAATAGCCCGTTGACACAGTCCCTAGGCACCCTCGGTGGGAAAAACAGTCCATTGGCAGGATCGCTAGGTACCCTCGGTGGGCAAAATAGCCCATTGGTATTGTCACTAGGCATCTTCGATGGGCAAAACAGCCCATTTGAAACGTCACTAGGTACCTTTGGTGGGCAAAACAGCGAGTTGGCATGGTCATTAGGCATTTTTTATGGGCAAAATAGTCCGTTCGAATGGTCAATAGGCACCTTCGGTGGGCAAAACAGCCCCTTGGCATAGGTCGTCAGGCATTTTTATTGGCGAAACAGCCCGTTGACACGTTCGATAGGCACCTTTGGTGGAAAATAGCCAATTGGGCACCTTCGATGGCCAAAACAGCTCGGTGGCAAGGTCGCTAGGTACCCTCGGTAGGCAAAACAACTCGTTGACATGGTCACTAGGCACCTTTGGTGGGAAAAACAGCCCATTGACACAGTGGCTAGGCACCTTCGATGGGAAAACAAGTCCGTTGGGCCAGTTCAGTGGGCAAAATAACTTGTTGGCATAGTTTCTAAGTACCTTCGGTGGGAAAACAGCCCGTTGGCTACCTTTGATGGGTAAAACAGACCGTTGGCACAGTCCCTAGGCACCCTCAATGGGTAATACTATCCGTTGTCACAGTCGCAGGCACCCTCGGTGGGCAAAATTGCTTGTTGGCATGGTCGCTAGACACGTTTATTAGGGCAAAACAACCCATTCGAATGGTCAATAGGAACCTTCAGTGGGTAAAACAACCCATTGACATGTTTGTTAGGCACCTTTGACGGGAAAAATAGCCAGTTGGGCACCTTCGGTGGGCAAAACACCACTTTGACACGGTCGCCCTCGGTGGGAGAAACAACTCATTTGCATGGTCACTAGGCACCCTTGATGGGCAAAAAAGCACGTTGGCACGGTCGCTAGGCACCTTCGGTGGGCAAAACAGCCGTTGGTATGGTCGTTAGGCAGCCACGGTGGGCAAAACTGCTCGTTGGCACTTTGGTGGGTAGAACAGCCTGTCGGCAAGGTCGTTAGGCACCTTTAGTGGACAAAACAAGCCTTTGGCTCGGTCGCTATGTACCTTGGGTTGTTAAAATAGCCCGTTGGTACGGTCGCTAGGCACCTTCGGCTGTTAAAACAGCCCATTAATACAATCGCTAGGCACCTTCGGTGGGAAAAAAGCCCTTTGGCACAGTCGTTAAGTGCCTTTAGTGGGGAAAAAGACCCTTTTGAAGGATTGCTAGGCAAGTTATGTGGGTAAAATAGCCCATTGGCACGGTCGCTAGCCACCTTCAGTGGGAATAATAGCCTGTTAGAACAGTCGTTAGTTACCTTTGGTGGGAAAAAAATCTTTTAGAATAGTCGTTAGTCACCTTCGATGGGCAAAACAGCCCGTTGGCACGGTTGCTAGGCACCCTAGGTGGAAAAAATAGCTTGTTAGACACCTTTGATGGGCAAAACAACCTGTTGGCACGGTCCCTAGGCACCCTGAGTGAGCAATACAGCCCATTGGTATGGTCGGTAGGCACCATCGGTGGGCAAAAGAGCCCGTTGCCACATTCGCTAGGCACCCTAGGTGGGTAACACAACCTATTGGTATGGTCGCTAGGTACCATCGGTGGGCAAAAGAGCTCATTGGCATGTTCGCTAGGCACCTTTGGTGGGAGAAACAGTCAGTTGACCACCTTCAGCGGGCAAAACAGTCCGTTGGCACGATCAATGGGAAATCTCAGTAGGAAAAACAACCTGTTGGGCATCTTCGGTGGGTAAAACAGTTTGTTGGCATAGTCACTAGGCACCTTCGGTGGGCAAAATAGCCCGTTGGCATGTTTGTAGACACGTTTGGTGGGAAAAACAGTTATTTTGACACCTTCGGTGGACAAAATAGCCCATTGACATGATCGCTAGGCACCCTTGGTCGGCAAAGCAACCTGTTGGCATGGTCATTAGGCACCTTTGGTGGGAAAAACAGCCCATTGGCACGGCAACTAGGCAACTTTGGTGGGAAAAATAGCCCATTGGGCACCTTTGCTGGGCAAAACAGCCTGTTAGCACAGTTGCTAGACACCTTTGGTGGGGGAAATAGCCCGTTGGCACACTTTTGGTAGGAAAACAGTCTGTTGGCATAGTTGCTAGGCAGCATCAGTGGGCAAAATAACCCATTGGGCACCTTCGGTAGGTAAAATAGCCCGATGGTACAGTCAGTAGGCACCTTCGATGGACAAAACAGCCTGTTGGCGTGGTCTTCCGGAACCCTTGGTGGCCAAAATAGCCCATTGACATGGTCGCCAGGCACCTCAATGGGCAAAATAGCCCGTTGGCACAGTCGCTAGGCACCTTTGGTGGGCACAACAGCCCGTTGGCATGTCCGTTAGACACCTTTGGTGGAAAAATAGCTACTCGGGCATCTTCGGTGGGCAAAATAGCCTGTTGGCATGGTGGTTAGGCACCTTTGATGGGAAAACAGTACGTTGGCACCCCTTCGGTGGGCAAGGCAGTCCGTTGACATGGTCGCTAGGCCTATTCGGTGGAAAAAATAACATGTTGGACTACCTTTGGTGAGCAAAACAACCTGTTTGCATACTTTCAGTGGGAAAATAATTCGTTGGTGCGATCGCTAGGCACCTTCGTAGGGAAAAATAGCCCGTTGACACTGTGGCTAGGCATCTTTGGTGGGGAAAAAAGTTCGTTGGAACGATCGATAGGCACCTTTTATGGGCAAAACAACCCTTTGGCAAGGTCGTTAGCCACCTTATGGGGGAAAAATAGCTCGCTGGAATGGTTGCTAGTCACCTTCGGTGGGAAGATAGCCTGTTGGAACAGTCGTTAGTCATCTTCGGTGGGTAAAACAGCATGTCGGCATGATTGCTAGGCACCCTTGGTGGGAAAAATAGCCCGTTGGGCACCTTCAGTGGGTAAAATAGCCTATTGGGATGATCCCTAGACACCCTCAATAGGTAAAACAGCCTATTGGCACAGTCGCTAGGCACCCTCGGTGGGCAAAACAATCTATTGACATGGTTACTAGGCACCTTGGGTGAGCAAAATAGCTCGTTCGCAAGGTCACTAGGCACCTTCGGTGAGCAAAATAACTCATTGGCATGTTTGCTAGACACCTTTGATGGGAAAAACAGCTAGCTGGGCACCTTCGATGGGCAAAACAGCTCGTTGGTACGGTCGCTAAGCACCCTCGGTGGGCAAAACAATCCGTTGGCAAGGTCGCTAGGCACCTCAGTGGGTATAATAGCCCTTGGCAAGGTCGCTAGGTAGCTTGAGTGGGTAGACTTGCTCGTTAGCACGATCACTAGGCACCTTCGGTGGATAAAACAACCCATTCGCATAGTCACTAGGCACTTGGGTGGGCAAAACAACCCTCTCACAAGGTCACTGGGCACCTTTAGTGGGCAAAGTAGCCCGTTGACATGGCCACTAAGCACCTTTTGTGGGAAAAACGACCCATTGGGCACCTTTGCTGAGTAAAACAACCCCTTGGCACGATCGTTAGGGACCTTTGGTGGAAAAACAGCACTTTGTAACAGTCGTTAGGCACCTTTAGTGGGCAAAGTAGCATATTTACTTTGTTTCTCGTCACCGTCATTGGTAAAAACAGCCCGTTGCGCACCTTCGGTGGGTAAAACAGCCCGTTGACATGATAGCTAGACACCTTCAATGGGTAAAACATCCCGTTGGCACATTCGGTGGGCAAAATAGCCCGTTAACACGATCGCTAGACACCTTCGGGGGGAAAACAGTCCGCTGGCACAGTCACTAGGCACCATCGATAGGCAAAACAACTCGTTGGGAACCTTTGGTGGGATCGATCAGTCGGCACGGTCGCTAGGCACCTTTGGTGGGAAAAACAGCTAGCTGGCCACCTTAGGTGAGCAAAATAGCTCTTTAGAAAGGTTGCTAGGTACCCTCGAGGGGTAAAACAACTTGTTGACATGATCACTAGGCACCTTCAGTGGGCAAAACAGCCCGTTGGAATGGTGGCTAGGCACCTTTGGTGGGCAAAACAGCCTATTGGCACGGTCCCTAGGCAACTTTGGTGGGTAAAACAGCCCATTGGCACAATCGCTAGGCACCCTTAATGGGCAAAACAGCCTATTGGCACGATCATTAGGCACCTTTGGTAAGAGAAACAACCCGTTCGAAAGGTCACTAGGGACCTTCGATGGGCAAAAAAATCCGTTGACACATTCGGTAGGCAAGTTTGGTGGGAAAAACAGCTAGTAGGGTACTTTTGGTGGACAAAACAACCTATTGACAAGGTCGGTAGGCACCCTCGGTGTGCAAAACAACTCATTGGCATGGACACTAGGCACCTTCAGTGGGCAAAACAGCCCGTTGGAAAGGTGGCTAGGCATCTTTGGTGGGAAAAACATCCCGTTTGAATGGTCGCTAGGCACCTTATGTGGGTAAAACAGCCTGTTGGCATGGTCGCTAGTCACCTTCAGTAGGAAAATAGTCTTTTGGAATAGTCGTTAGTCACCTTCGGTGGGCAAAACAGCCCGTTGGCACAGTTGTTAGGCACCATAGGTGGAAAAAATAGCCCGTTGGGCATTTTTGATGGGCAAAATAGCCTATTGGCACGGTCCCTAGGCACCCTTGATGGGCAATACAGCCCATTGGTATGGTCGTTAGGCACCATTAGTAGGCAAAAGAGCCCGTTGGCACATTCGTTAGTCGCCCTTGGTGGGTAATACAGCCTGTTGGTATGATAGCTAGGCAGCCTCGGTGGGGAAAAGAGCCTGTTGGCACATTCGCTAGGCACTTTGGGTGGGAGAAACAGACAGTTGGGCACCTTCAATGGGCAAAACAGCCGGTTGGTACTATCGGTGGGCAAAACATCCCGTTGGGCACCTTCAGTGGGTAAAACAGTCTGTTGGCAGGGTCATTACGCACCTTCGGTGGGTAAAACAGTCTGTTAGCACGATCGCTAGGCACCCTTGGTGGCAAAACAGCCCGTTGGGCAGGTTCAATGGGTAAAATAGTCCGTTGGCACGGTCCCTAAACACCGTCAGTGGGTAAAACAACC
>JANQAP020362174.1:0-16974 GCA_026874005.2 Erythroxylum coriaceum | reverse complement strand
CTTATGAATTTCCTTTGAATGTTGTTTGAATGAGAACTTGGTTTGTTATAGGAAACCAAGCAAGCCCGATCCAAGAGAAAGAGGAAAGATAACATTTAACTTGGATTGTCAACCGAAATTAGGTGGGTAATCTGTTTATAGTTATTGTGTGATTGAGCAAATTCTTGCCTATATGTGTGTATGTACATCTTGCTTGATAGTGAATTATGTGATTGTTGAAAATGCATGTGATTTATGAATCTTGATTAAGTCATGCCATTGAATCATGTCATGGCATTTTGTTTGAATGAAAAGATAGAAAAGCATGAAAGTATGAGCATATGATCAAAGACAACATTTTACCTGTTCGTCACGTGCACGTTGACAAGAGCCTTCTCCCGGCTGCTCGCTTGTGGCATATGAACTCTGAAAAAGGACTCATTATGTTCATAGTGTAAACTTCGGTTTCTCCATTCTGATTCCATGGAATTCTCGAGCCATTTGTTTGTGCATTGCATCTTTGAATTGTCAAGTATGATGCATTTGAATGTTATGTGTTATGCATTAACCTGCTTAATTGAGTTCTTGAACTTTATTGGTTAATGATCAAATTGCTAGAATAGATTTGAGAATACTTGAATTGCTAAGTACATATACATATATATGCTTAAATTTGTGCTAGTTAACGATGGCTATAAATATATTAGCCACTGAGCCGTGTAGCTCAACCCATTATTTTCCCTCCTCAGGTGCGGAACGAGATGACAGTTAATAAAATAGAAGGGAGACAAAATAGGGAGAAAGTGATCTCTAGTCATTAACACCTTGAATTCCAATTTTCGGCATTTTGGTATTGTCTATTGTTCATTGTTAGTTTTTCAATTCACTTTTAAGTGAAATTTTGCAAAATAATCTACTCGTCTTACACTCAAAAATTGCAATTATACGGGTTCTGGCTTGTAGCTAGAAAGCAGATATCGATCCTACAGGGATTAATGCCCAGACACCACTTAATTCAGAGCAAACTTTGTTTAAGAAATAAAATTGTTTAATGGACATAATCTGGAAAATTAAATTAAAATTGAAAAACTAATAATGAACAATAGAGAATACGAAAATGTAGAAAATTGGAATTCAAGTTGTTAATGACTACAGATCACTTTCTCCCTATTTTATCTCCCTCCTATTTTATTAATCAAATTGTGTCTCGCCTAAGATGTTCAATTATATTAACTATCCTCTCTCAAGGTGTAATTAATTGTCCCTAATCAAATTAAATGAAGTCAATTGAATGATCTCTCAACTTACCCAATCACTCCACCAATTTAACTAGTTATTAAGCTATCCTATGAGTAATCAATTGAATTAGTCAAGATCTCTCTTCTAACTCGTCAATTAATGCAATGATTGTAAGTTTATAGGTTACCAAATCTCGTTGTACAATCCTACATAAATAACCTTACTCTCTCAATTTATGGCAGGATATAAAAATGATAAAAAATCATCAAAGACAACGTTCATTCAATTCAACAAAATAGGAGTTTAACAAAATAGGTCAAAAGTAATCCCTAAAACTAAATCAGCCATTCATGGTCTTCATAACATCATAAACACTCAAATATTCTATTCTACAAAGATTAAAACATAAAAAACACAGAAAATTGAATATAGAAAACTCCTTCTCTTCTTTGCCAAAATCTAGAATTTTTTATGTTGATGTGCTACTTTCCCAATTGATGTTCTTAATCTTTGAATCTTCACCCTCCCCAAGACTCAAAACTTGTATTCTTCACTTAAGGAGGCTCTTTTCTACAGAGGGTTTCATCTCTCTTTATCTATGGAGGTTTAATATATTTTATAGTCCAAAAACTGTAAAGTTTAATAGAACCCTACATAACGTCTCGGATTAAACTTCCCACGATCATGATTCCCACGACCGTGGGATTTTGCAATAGAATGTCTCCTCTTCTCTTCTCCTCTTTGTTTTCTAGCTTAATCTCCAAGTTACTCAATCTTCATTCTTATATAAAAATGATCAATTGTTACCCTAAATTAACATCAAACATAAAAGAACACAATGAAGATCAAACTAAACGAAAACATACAAAATGAATCCTAAAATACAGCAATAATAAACTATTATGCAAGAAAAACATGCCAATTACTTAGAATAACATAGACTAATGGACAACTATCAGGTACTCCCATATACACTAGAACTAAACTTTGATAAAGAAGAAGAAAGCAAAGCTACAGATGAGACAAAGATAGAGGAATGATTGGATCACTACTATATCTTACAAGCTTAAGACCAGACATTATGCTTAGTGTGTGTCTTTGTACAGGCTTTCAATCAAATCTAAAAGAAAGTCACCTGCAAGCAGTCAAAATAATCTTTCAATATCTCTATGGAACTATGGATTTTGGACTATGGTATCCAAAATGTAATTCATTTGACATTGTAGGCTATTGTAATGCAGATTATGTGTAGTATCCGATTTTCCCATACTAAGGGTTAGAACCCTAGAATACTATACATGAGAGATATTATTGAGAAAAAAGGAATTGCATTTTATGCTTATGCATAACACAAGCATACACATACATGAATATTGATTTTTATACACATTACAAAGATGTCTATGTACTCATTTGACATTTTTCGGGGGCATGAATGATCTTTAAATGATTATTATATGAATAGTGAATATTATGTCCTGAATTTTGATTTGGTGAGTATAAATATTGATTTAGAATTTTTGGTAAAAATTTGGAAGATTTCTAAAATTATAGGTATTTTTGGACTAGGAAAAATGCTAAGTGGCAAGACAAATTGATACATGGTAGCAGAAATAAGTGACAATTGATAGTAGAAATAATTGACAAGTGGTATAAGGATTTATTGACAAGTGTCATAGTAGGAGACAAATGGTTTAGAAATTGGAGGACAAATAGAATAGTTATTAGAAAACCAATTAGGAACCACAAGAAGATGACATGTGACAAGTGACAAGTGCCAAGCCACTTGCCATACACCTCACCCATGATTAATTACCTAATTAAAAGACCATTTCATGGTCTTTCACTCTTATTTTTGTTACATATGTTCTCTTCTTCATCTTCTTCATTTTATCCATTCACGACACTCTCTTCTCACCCTCTCAACATTGAGCCTTGCTATCATCTCTCAATACTAGCCACTCCAAGATCCTTGCTATCTCTTCATCTTGTTACTAAAAGTCTAACCTTTTCCTCCTTGAAGAATTGATGATCGTATGGCATGGAAGAAGCTAGGGTTACGTGATCATCAAAGTTTGGAGATAACACAAGTAAGTTAGATATATGGATCTTCATAGCTTTGTTAAATGAAACGTATAAGGTGATTTTTTTTAGATTAAATGATCATGAAAATGGTGTTAAGGTATGTTGTAATGTGAATGTAGAAATAGTTGATTTATGTTATGTTTTTGGTATAAATGATCAACAATAGGTTATGAGTTGTGTTAAAGAGGTTTTGAGATGGATTGATTGTGTAAATGGAGTAAGAAAGTATATTGAAAGTTGATGACCAGTGATAGATAAATGTATGTACTGTGTTCTATTTTTGAGATTATGAAAACTATGGATTATAGGTTGTTATGTGATGAAATAGATTAAGCTTTGAAGTTAAAGAAAAGACTATTATAAAGTTCTTGAGTGAGAAGAAATAAGATGATAGTGAATGATGAGGATATGTTCTGTTTTTGTATGGTTGATAAACAACGGCTTATAATTGTTTCATAGATGTTTACGAGTTAGAAATGAGGTAATAATGATGAAGTTATGAAACCTAAATGATGAACTATGGAGATGATTTTGTTTGATGTGTTATGAAAGAGATAAAAGCTGGAAAAGTTAGGAATGCATGTATAATGGGATTAAGTAAATGAAAATGAAACAATTGACTAAAGTTTTATGAGTTTTAATGCAACTAATACGGTAGTTAGATTAGCATGAAATGAAGTTGCATAAATGGACATGAATTCTGGAAAAATTGGAGTGCTAATGATGTTTCTATGTTTTTCAATTAGTGGAAAAAATGAAGGAAGAAAATGCAGGGCACGATCATGGCCCTCACCCCACGATCGTGGCTTAGAAAAACTTTGGTTCTTTCACGATCATGGCAGAGTCCCCATGATCGTGGCCAATTCCACAAGCTTCTGTCACGATCCAAGGAAGGTCCACCATGATTGTGGGTAGGCATAAAAAAGGTAAAATGCATCGTTGAAGCAATGTTTGAAACAATAAGTTTTAAGGTACTTCCCTATGGTGTATTTAGGCTTGAATGAAACTTGAAATGAACTTAGTTTGATGTGAAATATGTAGATAAAGTGTTGGATATGTTTAGGTTGTAATTGAGAATATAACATAGTGAATGGATTGTTGATATCAAGTGTTTGGAATATGGAGATTCAGAGATGATAAAGGAATAAAAATGTTCTTAGAAATGATAATTTGATTCAAAGCAAATGAGCAAGGTATATAAAGTAAGATCAAAAGAGGATTTAGAAATTATGTGATAATATGATGCTAGAATAATATTAGGGAATGATTAATTTATGAAATTAGAGTAAACAAGTATACTTGAGGTATTAACTCAAGAGTAAACTTGTTATATCTAAGTGACAATGATAGAATGATCAATACTTGTGAATTAAGGAGATATGCCTGAAATAGTCAAATTAAGCATGCATTACACATAACAAATATACATATGTACGATTTATTCTTATGTGATTGATCATATTAGTAATGAATAAAATACGTATGTATTGCTTGAACATAGATAGACAGGATTGAACATCACTGTCCAAATGTTTCCGAATCATGAAAACAAATGCTAATCTGGAGCATACTGTGAGTCAACCTAGATAGTCTCACATTGATTGATTGTTTTGTTTAAACTTTTGTATTGAGTTATTATTGATGTAAATGTGTGGATTTCGGACATTAATAGTTTGAGGCGTTTGATGAATGAGATTAGCATTGGAAGTGCTTATTGAATGTGAATGAGAAAGAAATACGTGTACTCAAGATGATTGTTGAATGCCAGACTTAGATCTAATGAAATTGAAATGTGAAAGACATTGTTCATTATAAATGAAGATGAATGATTGAAATACTTAATGAAATGTTGAATGCCAGACATAGATCTAATGAAATTGTGAGAATGATAATGTGATAGTCAAAGTGTTTACTGAATAAAAGTGATCGAATGAATATATGTGATTTGATGCATTTCATTACCTGATATGCATAATCAGATAAAGGCAGTTGTGATTGAAATAGCCAATGAAAAAGAGTTTAAAGCTCAGAATGTGGTAAGAGCCTCAGGCTCACTATGTAAAATGAGCCCAGTATCCCTGATGGATACGGGATAGTTATCAATGAGCCCGGTATCTACCATAGATATGAGATAGTTAAAAAGGCACTCGGTAATAATAAAGTAATAATTGAATATGAGTCACATGTGCATTGCATATATAAAAATTGATGTGTATTAAGTGAATGATTGAAATGAGTTATTTGAATTGTTCTGAAACTAAAATGTGAAATGATGTGTAATATCTGAATATATGAATTGTCTGTGAATATGAATATGTGAACTTCCATTGTGTTTTATATGAGTGAGCCATCGGTGATGGTTCGCTCACTAAGTTCATAAAACTCACCAAAATTGTAACGTTATCTTTCAAGCTCAGAGGAAATATCCAGTTAAACAAATTGGGAGTATAGCCACTTGGGTTAACATTTTAAGGCTTCCCTTGGGTTAACATTTTAAGTGACACGTAAATAGGGAGTCATTATTGGTGCCATTTTAACCTTTTTAAAAAGTGCCCGCAGTCTAACAACTCAACTTACGTATCTATCAGAAGATATGGAAAAGATTACGCTTCCTCTTCTTATCTATACGTCTGCTCATCCTCTAATGAAATCAACGCTTAAGAATCACTTAGTATACCTTAAGCAAACATCTCTTATCTTCCCTATTATTCTCTCTACACTCTAACTCTCTGCATTGTTGATATGTGTTTAATTTTGATTCATTTGATATGTTACACTTAGTGATTAATGCCTTAGAAATGCTTAGGATACTCACTTTAACTCATATTTAATTATAGGTACATTTTGGAAGTAAACCCGAAAGCATTTTCGTTAAAGCCATCTTCTCAATTTCCATAATCGATTAATTCATTGAGCAAGAACAAGAGGAGGATTAAAAGAAGGGATAAAGAATTTTAAGTGAAGTCTCATGCTTATACTAGCCAGCTGCTTCTCACACTAACATCCTTGCACGCATGTAACAACTCCCATGTAGGTGACCAAATGTTTCTTATAGTGAAGCCATCTCCCAGTTGCTTCTCAAGATTTCTTATGCTTCCAGCCAACTATCCTTTTAATCCACGAATGTTTAATGAATAAGAAGACAAATATGGATGGTTGTAGTTGGAATAAAGAGAGGAAAATGGATGTAAAGGGCTAAATGCTTCTCACCGTCATGAGAAGCTTCTCACGCACCCACGGGGGTGAGAAGACTAGTTGTCCCTTTTATGGCCAAGTGTCCTGATTTTTAAACCTAGTTTTTTTGTACATAAGGAAAGAGTGTGACAACACAAAAAAAGGAGGAGGTCATTTGGGATAAGAGAGATCTGCAAGCATTGTTTTGTTTTATTCTTCATTCATTCATCGTTTTTTAGCTCTGACAGTGGCAATGAAGGCTAAAGCCAATGGTAAGAGCTTGAGCATGGAGATGGAGGACTAAGCTTGTAAACTGTTTCTATGAGGATGTCAATTCCAAGTCATGATTAAGCCATTTTGTCATCTTAACATACAACTTCTGTTCTAGTTGTTATGTTGTTTATGTTGATTTGATTGGGTTTTAGGATGGTTGATCTTAATATGTTATTTTGATTGTTTTATTTTGAACCTATTGTTATAACATTGATTGTAATCTGTAATCATTACTTTTAATGTTTTTTAGTAGCATCTAATGATACAGTATTGTTAGGAACAACATAACTTAAGTTAGAGAACCCGATTGTATGAGGTTACTACCTATATTGATCATTTTCCACTTCATAATGCGACTTCCAAATTAAATCCAGAGATCATATCCTAGGTTATTCGATAATTAGGTTTAATTAATGATCTTATCTTGATTAATCACAACCTAAGGGAGAATCAGAATTAGTAGAGTGCTTTATTAGTCTCAGATCAATAGTCCAAAGAGAGTTATAAAGACGTTAGGATGATGAAATATGCTTGATAGTGTTTAGGTCGAGATTAAACCTACTAGACCTTAACCATATTCGACAATTTAATCATTTTCAACTAATTTTTTTAATTTGCTTTTTATAGTTTCATTTTATTTTATTTTCTAAATTTATTAAAATCCCAACCCCCCCCCCCCCCTTTTCTTATATTTTCCTAGCATCAATTAATTTTGTTATGAAAACTAACCAAACTTTGTCTGTGGATTCAATCCCAGTTCACCCTAACTATAACATTTAACATACAGAGTCAAGTAAATTTTGTAGCGTATTTGACACGCGCTATCAAATTTTGTCATCGTTACTGAGGAGTGTGGTAGTTTAATTTTCATATTTGATTTTATTTAGTGCTTTGTGAATATATTTTTTATAATCATTCTTCTTATTACTTACTATTTTGTAATTGTTTGTTAGTGTTGGAGTATGGTAGTGACCAGATCTCCTACTAAAGAAATTAAGCAACTTGATCTAGAGATCGAGAGAACATTGTGGAGATTACGTAGGGAAGCAAGATCAACTCTAGTAGAAGAATAGGATTCTGAATCTGAAGACACGATGGCAAATCTGAGAATGTTGAGGGAGTTGGTTGCTTCAAATTTAACTCAAAGACCATTATGCGTAACATTTTCAAATTTTTCTAAAAATGTTACCTTTGATTTAAAATTTGGATTCATTCATTTATTGCCTAACTTTCATGGTCTTGCAGGTGAGGATTCACATAAGCATCTTAAGGAGTTCGATGCGGTTTTTTAAGCATAAAGCTTCCCAGGTGACCGATTAGCAAATCATGATGAGAGCCTTCCCGTCCTCACTCAAAGATGTAGCAAAAGATTGGCTTTTTGATTTACCTGATGGAAGCATAAATACTTGGTTGGAGATGAAGAGACTATTCTTAGAGAAATATTTTCTGGCCTCAAAGGTGGCAAGTATTCAGATGGAGATATATAGGATCAAGCAGCATAATGGAGAGTCTCCTTACGAGCACTGGGAGCAGTTTAATATTTTATGTGCCAGTTGTCTGCACCACAACATACTGGAGCAACTTCTCATCCAATAATTTTATAAAGGATTGTTACTGATGTAGAGGAGTTTGGTTGATGCAGCGAGTGGTGGGGCACTTTGCGAGAAGACTCTCATTGAAGCTAAGATCTTCTTTGAACAAATGGTTGCTAACACCGAATAATTCGGCACTCGCAATGATGTTTGATGAGTAAACAAGGTAAGCACTTCATTCATTAAACATCATTTAGATGAACTAACAACTTTTGTACAATAGATTGCAGTTAGACAGGCACAGGTGAAAATGTGAGGGATATGTTCAAACACAAGCCATCCAACTGATGAGTTACTTACATTGTAAGAAGGAAGTATAGAGTACGTGAATGCTACAGAAGGGAACTTTCCAAACCAATACGACTCATACTCACAGACGTATAACCTAGGTTAGAGGGATCACCGTAACTTGAGTTATTAAGGGAACTGGCTCAAAATTACTTCCAGAATCGGTCGTAAGGAGCACAACAATTTCAACCAAGGGCTCAAGGAGCACAAGGAGCCTCTTCTTCTGATTTAGGTAATGTTGTAAATGAATTTATCAAGGTTTCTACTACTAATAGTCTTCAGTTTCGGTAAAATATGCAGCAGCTTTAACAGAGTTTGTTGCAGTTTAATCAGAGTGTACAGCAAATCCATCAGGAATCAAAAGCAAGCACACAAAATTTGGAAAACCAAATAGGTCAGATGGTAATGAGGCTCAATCGCCTAGAATCATAAAGTGGATGAAAGTTATCATCCTAACCCAAGGTAAACTCGAAGAATGTCAGTGTTATAACCCCAAGGAGTAGAAAGGAGATTGAGGGTCCTAAGAGAACCCCACTACGGATTGCTACCGAGGAAGAGATTGAGAAGGAATTGGGAAAGGAAGAAAATTTGTCGTCGAGTATAAAGGTAAATTTTAAAATCCCAATATTATTAAGACTAATCCTCCACCTTTTCTGAGCAGATTGACAAGACCAAACAAGGAGGTGAAAGACAAAGAGATATTCGAGACTTTCTGAAAGGTGGAAGTCAAGGCAATCCTCAAATAACTATGAACACATAAGAGGAATTAAGGGGTGATGAGAAAGTGATGATGGATGAAAATGTATCTGCAGCTTTTAAAAAGAAGATGCCTCCAAAATGACGAAATCCAAGTATGTTTACCATTCCTTGCAAAATTGGAAATATTGTGATCAATAGAGTTGTGATAGATTTGGGTGCTTCAATTAATGTGATGCCTCATTTGATTTATGCTTTTTTGAATTTAGGTCTATTGAAAGAAACGAGTTTAATCATACAACTAGCCGACTGCACTAATGTTAATCCTGTTAGTGTGGTTGAGGATGTTTTGTCACAGGTGAATAAGTTAGTGTTTCCTGTAAATTTCTATGTTTTGGATATGAATGATGACACTTCATGTAATCTGATACCTATCTTGCTGGGGAGACCTTTTCTTAATAAGGCTCAAACTAAGATAGATGTTCGTGAGGGCACCCTCACAATGGAATTTGATGGGGAAGTGATTCTTTTTAATATTTTTAATGCCATGAAATATCCTCCTGATGATCATTGTGTTTTTTTCTTGATGTGAATGATCCTTTGGTGCAGGAAATGTTTAAATTAAGTTGCAAGGATCATTTGGAAACAGTTTTAACTAAGAATATGAAAGTAGAAGCCAAAACTGATGTTGAGATCGGAGAAGAGCTTAGGGAAATGAAACCGTTTTCAAATCATTGGAAAGCTCTCCAAAAAGGTATGATTTAGCTTCTATACAACTACCTTAAGCTCATTAGAAGTTGTTACTTTTTTATGTATAGGCACTATAATTGGAATTGAAGCCATCCTTATACACTTGACGTATGCCTATTTGGGACATAAGCAAACTCTCCCAGGTACCATTTCAGCATAGTTGACTTAAAATCAAAACGAGAGGCTTGTTTGAATGTTGAGAGAGCACAAGAAGTTCATCAGGTGGACTATCATAGATATCCAAAGGGTAAGCCCTTCCATATGCATGCACCACATTTTATTAGAGGAGGATGCAAAATCCACAAGGCAAGCTCAGCATAGGCTAAATCCTCTAATGATTGAAGTTGTGAAAAAGGAGGTGTTGAAGTTTCTTGATGTTGAGGTGATCTATCCAATCTTTGATAATAAGTGGGTAAGTCCTATCCAGGTGTCTCCAAAGAAATCTAGAATCACTGTTGTGATAAACCAAGAAGGTCAGTTGGTTCCCACCCGAGTGCAAACCACGTGGCGAGTATGTATTGATTATAGAATGTTAAATTCTGCTACTCGTAAAGACCACTTTTCCCTTCCTTTTATTGATCAAATGTTTGAAAGATTGGCTGGCTGTGACTATTATTGCTTTTTAGATGGCTTTTCAAGTTATTTTTCGATCCTGATCGCAGTAAAAGATTAAGAGAAGATCACATTTACATGCCCATTCAACTGTCAGATTGGAACCTCCCCTTCGAGATCATATATGATGCGAGCAATTATGCAATGGGACAAGTTATAGGACAAAGAGTGGGAAAAGCTTTTCATGCCATCCACTATGCTTCGAAGACTCTAAGCCCAGCTAAGTTGAACTATTCCAATACTAGAAAAGAACTGTTATCTGGCGATTTTGCTTTGGAAAAATTTCGATCGTATTTGCTTAGTGCTAAAGTGATTGTTTATTCTGACCATACAACTTTATGATACTTGTTCACAAAGAAAGAAGCAAAGTCCAGGTTGATTAGATGTATTCTCCTCCTTCAAGAATTTAAATTAGAGAACAAAGATAATAAGAGGGCAAAAAATGTGATGGTGGACCATATCAGTAGTTTGATAAAGGAAGAAAATGATATCCCTCTGTGAGAAACCTTTCTAGATGAACAATTATTTTTTGCTAATGCCACACTACCATGGTATGCAAACATTGTCAATTTTTTAGTTACTAACGAATTACCTATTGGATTGTTAAAAGCTTAGAGGGATAATTTACGAAGTGAAGCAAAGCATTACGTATGGGATGACTTGTATCCTTAGGGGCACTGCGCATATTAAATTATCAAGAGGTGTGTACCGAAAAATAAATTATAATCAATCTTAGTCCTCTGCTATTCGTACGCGTGCAGAGGACATTTTGGGGTGAAAAGGAAGCTCATAAGGTTCTAAAGAGTGGCTTCTACTAGCCAACATTGTTCAAAGATGCATATACCTTCTGGAAATCTTGTGATAGGTGCCAACAGTCAGGTAACCTATCGCGTAAGGATCAATTGCCATAAATTCCTTTGCTTTTATGTAAAACCTTTTACATTTAAGGCATTGATTTTATGGGACCTTTCCCTCTGTCTTTTGGCTTTACTTTTATATTGCTTGCGGTTGATTATGTTTCTAAATTGGTGGAAGACAAAGCCACCAGGGCTAACGATGCAAAGGTTGTTACAAATTTTGTTAAGGCTAACATTCTTTCTAAGTTCAGGATACCAAAAGCCATCGTTAGCGATAAAGGAATCCACTTCTGCAATAGGGTGATGGAAGCAATGTTCAGAAAATATCACATCATCCATAAAGTTTCTACTGCTTACCATCCCTAAACTAACGGACAAGCAGAAGTCTTAAATCGAGAAATCAAGTTAATCCTAGAGAAAACCGTGCAGCCCAATAGGGATAATTGGAGTGTAAGACTGGAAGACACATTATAGGCCTATAGGATGGCTTACAAAATGCCAATTAGGATGTCACCATATAGGCTAGTGTTTGAGAAGCCATGTCATCTTCTAGTGGAATTACAACATAAAGCATAATGGGCTATTAGAAGATGCAACATGAATTTAGATGATACGGGAGTGTATGGGAATTTTTAGCTTTAAGAGCTAGAAGAGATGAGGAATGAGTCATATCAAAATGCAGTGATATATAAAGAGAGGACGAAAGCTTTTCATGATAAGATGATTTTAAAGAAAAGCTTCTCAGTGGGCCAGAAAGTGTTACTATATCATTCCAAACTTAAACTCTTTCAGATAAGTTACGTTCTCGTTAGGTTGGTCTATTTGTTATCACTCATGTCTTTACTTTTAGTACAGTAGAGATATAAAGCCTCAAAACTGACTAGACATTCAGAGTGAATGGTCATTGCCTAAAATCATATTATGAAGGCTTCTAAATAGAGGTTTTAGAGGTATTGATGCTGGAGGATGTGGTTGGTGTCACTTGATGCACGCAATTGGAGGTCAAGCCAATGACGATAAACAAAGGCATTGCTTGGGAGGCAACTTAAGGGAATTCAATTTATGTTTCTTTACGTTTTCGCAATCGCTATTTTCGTTAAATGCTCCATTTCTTGCATTTGATGTTATAATGGGTACAATGTAAGTTTTAAGTATGGCAACAGGGATCTTAGTTTTTATGCATGTTTTTTAGCATAATTGTAGCTTATGTGACTTCTTAAGCTATTTTCAAAATCAAACAAACAAAATTAAAATTTTTCTTGTTTTCTATTGCTTTTAAGATTATTTAGTCATAATTAGATTAGGAATTGATTAGTAAAATCCACAACAAAATTTGGCATATACTTTTTCTCTTATGATTTGTTAATGTGCATTATTCTTAAAAGAGCGGTGACTAGTTATAGACAAAAATTAGTGAGGTTTTGAGTCGTATTAAACTGACACATCTATATCAATCTCACTGTTTTGTTTGTTATGTGTGACCTTCATGACGTATACATCCTTACTTTGCTTTGATTTTCTATTTGAGACCACAATTTTATCACATACATTTTTTATGGAAATGATTAGGTATTCTTTGTTGATTACGAGCTACATTAGCCAAATAACCTATCTAATTATGTGAATTTTCCTTTACTAACCCCTTTGAGCTTTATTATCCTTTTCTTTTGTATAAACCACATTACATGAACCTAACCAAATGCCTTACCTAAGTCTTAAAATTAGTGGATGATTTGTTAATTATTGATGAATGTGATTATACAAACGCCTAAGTGTAGGGATATACATATATGTAGGTTGGTTATATTTGTTAAAATTCCATGTTATGAGTCCTATGTTGATGTAGCTTCTATCACTTTTATTTTTTTAAAAAAGAAAAAATGTGAGTTTGAATAAAAGTATCAAGGAAGAAATATAATTGTTGTGAAAAGTTGTTAATTAATAGTTTATCCTCCTTAAGTTGTATTGATTGGGTGTTTGAATATATTGCATATGAGCCGAATGTTGTTTTGAATGAAGCACTTTTTGTGTTACGTTAATATGGCTTATGGTGTGAGAGATAAATTGAGTTGTGAAACGTAGTTGTTGCATTCTTCATGGCTGACAATACCCAGTTTTGAATGAATGTTAGCTTGTGTGCTTGATATCTCATTGAGTGTTACTTTTGCTTCACTAGCTTGATGGCTTTTATGCTACATTACCCAAAATACATCCCACCTTAGCCCTACCCACATTACGACCCTAGAAAATTCTTTTGATTCATAATTATGCATGTGACTTTTAGTGGTTAAACGCCTTTTGTCCAATACTACCTCTAGATCACTCAATTTTTTAGGGTAATGAATTTTGATTGATCATGAGTAGAAGCTTTGAATGTTGAGTTATTACTTTAGGTTTCGAAAGTCATTCATCTTTACTTATAGTTATCTATTCTTAGAAAATATAGAAAATGAATAAATTCTTTAGTTTATGATTTAAATTTTGACGATTTGCTTGAGGAAGCTCAAAAATTAAGTATGGATGAACGATACATGTTTAAATTTTGATTCATTTGATATGCTGCACTAAGTGATTAATGTCTTAGAGATGCTTAGGATACTCACTTTAACTCATATTTAATTATAGGTACATTTTGGAAGTAAAGGGGCAAAAATGACCCGAAAGCATGTTCATTAAAGTCATCTTTTTAATGTCCATAATCTATTGATTCGTGGAGCAAGAACAAGAAGAGGATTGAAAGAAGGGATGAAGAATTTCAAGTGAAGTCTCATTCTTATACCCAGCCAGCTGCTTCTCACACCAACGTTCGTGCATACACGCAAGAGCTCCCATGCAAGATGACCAAATGCTTCTTATAATGAAGCCATCTTCTAGCTACTTCTCACGGTTGCTCATGCTTCCAACTAGTTGTCCTTTTAATCCACCAATGTTTAATGTATAAAAAGGAAAAGATGGATGGTTGTAGTTAGAATAAAGAGATGAAAATGGATGTAAAGGGATGAATGCCTCTCACGCCCATGAGAGGCCACTTACGGGGGTGAGAATACCAGTTATCCCTTTTTATGGGCAGGTGTCTTAATTTTTAAACCTAGTTTTTTTACTACATAAAGAAAGAGTGTAATGGCACAAAAAAATGAGAAGTCAGTTGGGAAAAGAGAGAGCTGCAACCATTGTTTCTCTTTGTTCTTCATTCTTTCATAATTTTTCAGTTCTGATAGTGGCAATGGAGATTAAAGCTGATGGTGAGAGCTTGAGGATAGAGATAGAGGGCTAAGCTTCTGAGTCAGTGTTATGGCGATGTCAACACTGAGTTGCGGTTAAGCCATTTTTTCATATTAAGATGTAATCTTTGTTTGGATTGTTATGTTGTTTATGTTGATTTAATTGGGTTTTGGGGTGGATGACCTTAATACATTATTTTGATTGCTCTATTTCGATCCTATTGCTCTATTTTGATCCTATTGCTCTATTTCGATCCTATTGCTATACCTTTACCTATTCTCTCTTTACCCCAGAAGATAGGAAAGGAAGATTGTTGCTATGTTGTTTCTAGATTATCCTGATTCCTTTTCAGATGACAAAGAAGAAACAATCGAAAAACAATATGCTTCTAACTCAGAAGAAGAAAAAGAAGAAGAGAAAGAGGAAAAGAAAAGAAAAAATAAAGTGAAGAAGAAGAAGGGACTCACAATAAGGGGGAGTTACTAAAAAAGTGATATTTCATTTACCTATTCTCTCCTTACCCATTCCTACTCTAAAAACTTTCGAAAGTCCTAAACTTGGTCCCAAAGAGAAGAAAGTGCCTGAAAATCACTAGGCAATAAATGAAGATGGTTCAAATGAAGAACCTTCTTGGTTGGAATGAACACCATAGACCAAAGGATCTTTTACAAGACAAGCTCCACAAAAAGAAACTGCTGAAGCAGAAGAAAAAGAAAAAGATGAGTCAAGAAAAAGGAAAGGGAAGAGAAAAAAAAAGGTAAAGAGCCTATGGTTGAAGAAAACATTGAGGAAGTAATTGCCAGGGATGAACTATTCATAAAATAGGACCTGCTTTAAGAAATCCCTATATCAAAAAGGTCCAAAAAATTCATGGTCCATAAGAAGGGAAAATTGTAACCACAAATAAAATCAACTCAATCAATGTAAGCTGAAGCTCGCTATGAAATATGGTATAAGAAGAGAAAAGTGATTGTTGAAGACATTGTGCCTCCTCATATGTTCGATGATATTGATAGTCCTCTCTCTACTTTCTTTGTTACTATTAGGTGGGGGAACTTTCTGAATTTGGATGATATAGTATGTGACGAATTAGTCAGTTGTTTTTACACACATACGAAATGAAGAAATTGACAAAAAGCTAGCCATTATATATTGGGTGTGGGAATGTGAGATCTTAATAACAAAGGATATATAGGAAAACATTTTGAACATAGCTCCCATAGGTAGGACTGACCTTCCTTGCCATAAGTGGGACATTGTTGATCTTGATTTGGAAAAGGTTGTGGACTTCATATGTTTACATATTGAGAATGCCCATGAAAGGAGAACCATGTGTAGAAATATGGACCTATTGCTTAGATGCCTTGCATCAATATCGGCTACTTCAATTTTTCCAAGAAGTACCTCAATAGAAATGTGTAGTCTTTTGGATACCTTTGTACTATACAATCTACTAAAGGGCAACAAAATGAATCTCCCAGTAATGATTTGAAGTTTATGGTGGAAAAGGGAAGCTACAAGAACACTACTAAAGGTCTGCCTTATAGAATGTTGTTAACCAAGATCTTCACATATTTTGGTGTTCCTTTTGACAATCTAACATGGTATGAGCCTAGTAAGCTTCATTCCTCTATCCCCTTTCAGTTCGGGCACAAGCTGAAAGAAAATATTTGGGTGAAAAAGAAAGTAGAAAGAATAGTAGACTTCTTGGGTCCTGCCTCAGAGCAGAGGTCTAAAAGCATACCAAAAATTGTAGGTCCTACTCCAGAAAAACAGGCTCATGTCCCTCCTCAAGACATAAGAAGTATGGATATTTTTAATTGTGGAGGGACATTTGTGTAAATCATGATCAAATACATAAACAAATTGATAGCCTTTAAAACCAAGTCCTGGATTTGCAAATTCTTCTTAGGAAAAATCCTCACTGACTGTATAATTTTTTCATCATATTTCATTTTTTTCTCACTTCCTCACTGTAATCCTTTATCACCTCTTGATAATGGAAAAAAGGGAAAGTTTATGTGGATGTATTTTTTACATATTTCTGCATACATATATGATATGATTTCGCAATACTGCCTTGATTATATCTGTGATTGATTATGCTGTTGAACTTGTGAAAATATGTGCTAAATAAACGATATATTCCTTTTTTTAAAAGGTAGGCTTCCTCTAATTAGGTCTAAACATATAAAAGTCTCAAGTTT